>JAUPTC010000541.1:0-45069 GCA_030762895.1 Sophora flavescens
CTCCGAATTACCTGATCACTGTAAAACTTCCAAAGGTAGGGATCATCCCACACATAGTACTTTGAATCACTCTTGAGCTTGTGGAACTTGGATCTACTTGTACCTGCAGGAACAACACCAGCAACAAGAAAGTTAACAATGTCAGCAAACCATGGCGTTACCCCATACAGATGTAGAAGTCGCTCATCAGGAAAATCATCTTGGATGGGAGAAGGATCCTCATCCCTTGCTATTCGGCTCAAGTGATCGGCTTCCAAATTTTCAGCTCCACTCCTGTCTTTTATCTCCACATTGAACTCTTGGAGCAAAAGCATCCACCGGATCAATCTTGGCTTAGCTTCTGGTTTCTTTAACAGGTATTTCAGAGCTGCATGGTCAGTGAAAACAATAACCCTAGAACCTAGTAAATATGACCTAAATTTATCAAGTGCAAACACAACAGCTAGCAGTTCTTTCTCAGTGGTGGTGTAATTTGATTGTGCAGCATCTAATGTCCTAGAAGCATAATGGATGACATGGGCAGCCTTGCCCACCCTTTGTGCCAGAACCGCTCCCACAGCATAATTAGAAGCATCACACATGAGTTCAAAAGGGAGGGTCCAGTCAGGGGGCTGGATGATAGGGGTAGATGTCAATGCTCTTTTCAGGTAGTCAAATGCCTTCTTGTAATTTTCATCAAAATGGAACATGGCATCATTCTTCAGCAGGTTTGACAATGGCAGAGCTATCTTGCTGAAGTCCTTAATGAAGCGCGTATAGAAACCTGCATGGCCAAGAAAAGAACGAATCTCGCGTACGCAAGATGGATAAGGCAATGAAGAAATCACATCAATTTTTGCAGGATCTACTGAAATACCCTCTTTAGAAATAACATGACCCAAAACAATCCCCTGTTCTACCATAAAGTGACATTTTTCATAGTTCAAAATCAGATCAGTCTCAATGCATCTTTCTAGAACTAAACTCAAACAATGAAAACATGCATCAAATGAGGAGCCATATACAGTGAAGTCATCCATGAACAGCTCCATGCAATTTTCAATAAATTCAGTAAAAATGCTAAGCATGCATCTTTGGAAGGTGCCAGGAGCATTACAAAGGCCAAATGGCATCCTCCTATAGGCAAACGTGCCGAAGGGGCACGTGAAAGTGGTCTGTTCCTGATCCTCTGGGGCAATATGGATCTGGAAATACCCGGAAAAGCCATCAAGAAAACAGTAATGAGATTTACCAGCCAGCCGTTCCAGCATATGACCTATGAACGACAAAGGAAAGTGATACTTTCTGGTGGCCTGGTTCAACTTCCTATAATCTATACAGACTCGCCAGCTATTCTGGACTCTAGTAGGTACAAGCTCATTATTATCATTCCTTACCACTGTGAGGCCGGACTTCTTGGGTACAACTTGCACTGGACTTACCCAAGTACTATCAGAGATGGGGTATATAATACCTGCCTGCAGAAGTTTAGTCACCTCTTTCTTCACCACATCCAGAATCAGTGGATTGAGTCGCCTTTGGGCCTGTCTAACTGGTTTAGCCCCATCCTCCAATAGAATTCTATGCATACATCTGGAGGGGCTAATTCCTGGAATGTCAGCCAAGGTCCACCCAATAGCCTTCTTGTGCTTCTTCAGAACCTCCAATAGTTTTGCTTCCTGGTCAGAGTCAAGTTTGGAGGAAATGATGACTGGAAGTTTTTCATTTGTCTCCAAGTAAGCATAATTTAGGTTCCCAGGAAGTGGCTTGAGCTCTAAGGAGGGTGGCTGCTCAATGGATGGTACATTTGGAGTAGCCATGATGTCAAGAACTTCTGCTGAACAGACAGCTTCACTCTCACTATCACTATCACCCTGCAAAGTTGAATCAAGAAACTCAGCACAAACAGCACACGGGTTAGTGTCAGTACAGTCAGTACATGAATATATATCATCAAATCCAGAAATAAATGGAAAATCAGCAACAAGGTCCTCATGGGTGTCCTCAATAATCTCAGGAAGCAACTCTAACTGGAAAACAGAGTGCTCTTCCAATGGATGTTTCATAGCATCAAAGATGTTGAACTTTGCCACAATATCACCAAACTCCATAGACATGGTCCCATCATTAACATCAATCTTAGTCTTAGCTGTCTTCATGAATGGTCTGCCCAGGATTATTGGTGATCTATTAGAATTTGTCTCTCCTGCCATGTCTAGGATGTAGAAGTCAGCAGGGAAAATCAACTCATCAACTTGTACCAGCACATCTTCTACCATTCCCATGGGGCGGGCACTGGTCCTGTTGGCCAACTGGATGGTGAGACTCAGTATCTTGCAAGGGACCAAGATCAAGGTTATTGAAAATAGAGGTGGGCATGACATTTATGGAGGCTCCCAAATCCAGCATGCAATTTTCAAATTTTCTGTCCCCAATAGTGCATGGAATAGTAAAAGTGCCCGGATCCTTGCACTTCTGTGGTAGTGCCTGAGTAGGGGCTGGAGCAAGTAACTCTCTTTTCAGTGCAGGATTAGACTGGATAAGAGCTGAGACATTTCTTCCCAAATTAACTCTCTCATTACTCTTCAACTTCCTCTTGTTGGTGCATAGATCCTTCAGAAATTTTGCATACTTGGGCACCTGCTTGATCACATCTAGAAGGGGAATATTCACAGCCACCTTTCTGAACACATCTAAAATTTCCCTTTCCTTGTCTTCACCACCATCTTCTTATTTTTCTGTACTCTGTGTGGGAAGGGGATCGGTGGTATGTACACTTTCTCAGCTTCACCATCAACAGTAGGCTCAGGAGTTACCTCAACAGTTTCTTCAGCTTTTCCAGAGGTGGCCTCAACAACTTTTTCCAGATCTCAGAGAAATGGCACTCACATTAGGATTGGAGACATTGGGATTTATCACTGTTTGTGCAGGCAGTTGACTTGATCTTTGAGCTTGCTGTATGTTATTTATGGATGTGGCAAGCTGTCCAACCTGTGTCTCTAAATTTTGAATGCTAGCATCCGTTCGCTGCTGATACTGTGCCTGTGAGGCTTGGAACTGTGCCTGGAACTATCCAATTTGCTGCTGCAACTGGAGATTTTGTTCAGTCATTTTCTTGAATATGTCCTCTAGTGAAGGTCCGGAAGGTGCAGGAGTGGTCACTTGAGGAGGATTCTGAGGTGGTGCCACCGGTTGTTGTTGGGATGAGTTCCCATACCGAAGGTTAGGATGATTCCTCCAGTTGGGATGGTACCTATTTATGGAGAGGTCTGGAGTGCTGTACCGGTTCTGACTGTTGCCTTGATTGTAAGGATGGACTGCATAAGCCTGAGACAGATCAGTGACGAACTCTTCCTTCGGAATGGGGCATGCATCATACGGGTGCTCAGGAGAGTTGCACATGCCACACAACCTTGCAAGCTGAACCCTATCTATTGCCAATTGCCTTACAAAAGAAGTGAGCACATCCATTCTATTCTCAAGGGCCTGGTTGGACGAAGAGCTATGGACCTCATGCGCACCTCTTGTCTCAACAGAATTTCTTCTGGTTGTAAACTGCTGGGAGTTCAGTGACATATTTTCAATTAGTTGCTTGGCAGCAGCTGGGGTTTTATCAACAAGTGCTCCCCCACTAGCAGCATCCAAAATATTCCTATCCATCGGTAGTAACCCTTCATAAAAATACTGGATAAGAAGTTGCTCGGAAATCTGATGCTGAGGGCAACTGGATACCAAATGCTTGAATCTCTCCCAATATTCAGCCAATGACTCATTTCCTTGCCTGATGCCACATATTTCCTTCCTTATTGATGCAGCTCTGGAGGCAGGAAAATATTTCTCTAAGAAAACCTTCTTCAAATCGTTCCAGGTGGTAATAGAGTTTGGCTCAAGATATAACAACCAATCCTTTGCAGCTCCCTGGAGTGAGAACGGAAAATCTTTCAGCTTGATGTTATCCTCAGTTACTCCCTCTGATCTCAAGGTTGTGGAGCAGACGACCTGGAATTCCTTCAAATGCTTGTGTGGATCCTCACCTGCAAGACCACTAAACTTTGGCAACAAGTGAATGAAACCAGATTTTAATTCAAAAGGGGTATCAGCACCAGGATATGCAATACACAAGCCATTATAATTAACATCAGGGGCAGCAAGCTATCTTAATGTCCTTTGGTCACCCATGTTTTCAAAAACAGTTTTTGAATTAGAATCGCCACTAGTGCTAGCCCGAATTTCTCTACGGCGTGTGTGCAGTGTTCTTTCAATTTCAGGATCAAAATCACACAATTCAGGGCAAGTAGACCTAGTAGCCAGACCAATTCAAAACAAAAAACGAAAATAAAAGAAGAAAAAAAAATGCGAAAAATAACAAACAAGAGTCCCCGGCAACGGCGCCAATTTTTGGTCGCGCTGTCGCGCACGCGCCAAAAAGCGAGCGGTTTGTAAAAATGTAGTTTAGGGAGCGACAACTCGGATATCGTCTCACAAGGACTCTTGGGTTGTTGTTATTAACACAAAATCAGTTTTTTTTGGGGGGGGGGGGGGGGGGGGTTTGGATATGAAATAAAATAAAGAAACAAAACAAAAACAGAGTAAGAAAACAGAGCAAGTTAAGAGATTAACAAATAACTAAAGCGATTAACCTACTGTTCTCGGTTTCCCAACTATCATCGGTTCATGCAAATTCCAAGCCCTAAGCAGATTCTAATCCCCTTTCGGTTGTAGCAACAATTAACAAACGAAATCACTACTACAGATATATGTTCCTATTCCCGAATTAAACAAACGGGGTTAAGCCCTCATGAACTAAACGAACATGAACGAACACACGCGAATTAAACAAACGCGATTCAATATAGGAACATAACATCACCGAAATAAATCAACACAACACTATACACTCCTGAATTAAACAAACAGAAATATATAACATAGTATTGAAAAGAGAATAGCAAACAAAACAGGAATTACAGAACCTCAAGTGATAATGGAAACCAATTACAGTAGACTAATCCTAGGAGACTAGCTCTCCATTACAAAAGAAAAACAAAGCATTAAACCTAATTCTACAGCCATCTAAACTAAAGAGAAAACAAAGATAAGAAGAATTCAGTTCTGCCTTCAAACAAGCTTAAATACAAATTCTGGATTCAGCTATCTCGCGGGGCGATCACACCTTCGCGAGGCGAATAATACGAATAGTCTTCAGCTTTTGGTTCTCTCGCGAGGCGAGCATATATTCGCGAGGCGAGACTCTTCAAATTCCAAACTGTAACGCCCGTGACCTTCAACATGGATAAGCCGTGATGGCTTCTGGTCTTCCAGGGTTGGATTACTCGCGAGGCGAGTCATGTTTCGCGGGGCGAGACAGAGAGGTTTGCAATTTCTGGCACAGTCACCTTCAGGCTCGCGAGGCGAGCAGCCTTCTCGCAGGGCGAAGAACTCCAGAATTATTTCTTTTTATTAACCTGAAAACAGGAAATAGCATAAGTGCTTTATTCAACTCTAAATCAGCTAAATTAATATAAAAATACTTAAACGACTCAAAATGACGCTTAAAGACAATCAAGTCTAATTTGGGCGAAAATGAGATATAATTAGCACAAAACCACGGTCATACTAGTCATAAAACTCGATGAGCCAGAGGCTGATCAGTGATATATGACCTAAAAAGTCCATTTGGGCTCTATTAGGATCAAACAAGTCTATTTGGGCTCCAATAGGACCAAAGAAGTACAAATTGGCGCAGTTAGGTCCTAAATGACCTAAAATGTCCAGTGGGGCTCTATTAGGATCAAACAAGTCCATTTGGGCTCCAATAGGACCAAAGAAGTACAAATTGGCCCAGTTAGGTCCTATATGACCTAAAAAGTCCATTTAGGCTCTATTAGGATCAAACAAGTCCAATTGGACTCCATTTGGACCAAAGAATTACAAATTGACCCAGTTAGGTCCTTTATGACCTAACAAGTCTATTTGGGCTCTATTAGGATCAAACAAGTCCATTTGGGCTCTATTAGGGTCAAACAATTCCAGTTGGGCTCCATTAGGACCGAAGAAGTACAAATTGGCCCAGTTAGGTCCTTTATGACCTAACAAGTCCATTTGGGCTCCACTAGGATCACACAAGTTGTAGGACCTAACTAGGCCAATTTGTACTTCTTTGGTCCAATTGGAGCCCAAATGGACTTGTTTGATCCTAATAGAGCCCAAACGGACTAGTTAGGTCAAATAGGACCTAATTGGGCCAATTTGTACTTCTTTGGACCTAATGGAGCCCAAATGGACTTGTTTGACCCTAATAGATCCCAAATGGACTTGTTTGATCCTAATAGAGCCCAAATGGACTTGTTAGGTCATAAAGGACCAAGGAATTACAAATTGGCCCAGTTAGGTCCTTTATGACCTAACAAGTCCATTTGGGCTCTACTAGGATCAAACAAGTCCATTTGGGCTCTATTAGGATCAAACAAGTCCATTTGGGCTCCATTAGGACCAAAGAAGTACAAATTGGCCCAATTAGGTCCTATATGACCTCAAAAGTCCATTTGGGCTCTATTAGGATCAAACAAGTCCATTTGGGCTCCAATAGGACTAAAGAAGTACAAATTCGCGATTAGGTCCTTTTTGACCTAACAAGTCCATTTGGGCTCTATTAGGATCAAACAAGTCCATTTGGGCGCCATAGGACCAAAGAAGTACAAATTGGCCCAGTTAGGTCCTATAGGACCTAAAAAGTGCATTTGGGCTCTATTAGGTTCAAACAAGTCCATTTGGGCTCCAATAGGACCAAAGAAGTACAAATTGACCCAGTTAGGCTCTATTAGGATCAAACAAGTCCATTTGGGCTCTATTAGGATCAAACAAGTCCATTTGGGCTGTATTAGGATCAAACAATTCCATTTGGGCTCCAATAGGACCAAAGAAGTACAAATTGGCACATTTAGGTCCTTTATGACCTAACAAGTCCATTTGGGCTCTATTAGGATCAAAACAGTCCATTTGCTCTATCAAACAAGTCCATTTGGGCTCCAATAGGACCAAAGATGTATAAATTGGCCCAGATTAGGTCCTATATGACATAAAATGTCCATTTGGGCTCTATTAGGATCAAACATGTCCATTTGGGCTCCAATATGACCAAAGAAGTACAAATTGGCCCAGTTTGGTCCTATATGACCTAAAAAGTCCATTTGGGCTCTATTAGGATCAAAAAAGTCTATTTGGGCTCCAATAGGACCAAAGAAGTACAAATTGGCCCATTAGGTCCTTTATGACCTAAAAGTCCATGGGCTCTATTAGATCAAACAAGTCCATTTGGGCTCTATTAGGATCAAACAAGTCCATTTGGGCTCCATTAGGACCAAAGAAGTACAAATTGGCCCAGTTAGGACCTATATGACCAAAAAAGTCCATTTGGGCTCTATTAGGATCAAACAAGTCCATTTGGGCTCCAATAGGACCAAAGAAGTATAAATTGGCCCAGTTAGGTCCTATATGACCTAAAAAGTCCATTTGGGCTCTATTAGGATCTAACAAGTCCATTTGGGCTCTATTAGGATCAAACAAGTCCATTTGGGTTAGGTCCTATATGACCAAAAATGTCCAAATTAGGAAAACAAGTCCATTTAGGTCCATTATGACCAAAGAAGTCCATTTGGCTCTATTAGGATCAAACCAAAAAGTCCATTTGGGCTCTATTAGGATCAAACAAGTCCATTTGGGCTCCAATAGGACCAAAGAAGTACAAATTGGCCCAGTTAGGCCCTACTCATGACTATCAAAAAGTCCATTTGGGCTGTATTAGGATCAAACATGTCCATTTGGGCTCCAATAGGACCAAAGAAGTACAAATTGGCCCATTTGGTCCTTTATGCTACCTAATCAAACTCCATTTGGGCTCTATTAGGATCAAACAAGTCTATTTGGGCTCCAATAGGACCAAAGAAGTACAAATTGGCACAGTTAGGTCCTTTATGACCTAAAATGTCCATTTGGGCTCTATTAGGATCAAACAAGTCCATTTGGGCTCCAATAGGACCAAAGAAGTACAAATTGGCCCAGTTTGGTCTTATATGACCTAAAAAGTGCATTTTGGCTCTATTAGGATCAAACAAGTCCATTTGGGCTCCATTTGGACCAAAGAAGTACAAATTGGCCCACTTAGGCCCTATATGACCTAAAATGTCCATTTGGGCTCTATTAGGATCAAACAAGTCCATTTGGGCTCCATTAGGACCTAAGAAGTACAAATTGGCCCAGTTAGGACCTATATGACCTAACAAGTCCATTTGGGCTCTATTAGGATCAAAAAATTCCATTTGGGCTCCAATAGGATCTAAGAAGTACAAATTGGCACAGTTAGGTCCTTTATGATGTAACAAGTCCATTTGGGCTCTATTAGGATCAAACAAGTCCATTTGGGCTCCAATAGGACCAAAGAAGGACAAATTGGCACAGTTAGGTCCTTTATGACCTAACAAGTCCATTTGGGCTCTATTAGGATCAAACAAGTCCATTTGGGCTCTATTAGGGTCAAACAAGTCCATTTGGGCTCCATTAGGACCAAAGAAGTATAAATTGGCCCAGTTAGGCCCTATATGACTTAAAATGTCCATTTGGACTCTATTAGGATCAAACATGTCCATTTGGGCTCCAATAGGACCAAAGAAGTACAAATTGGCCCAGTTTGGTCCTATATGACCTAAAAAGTCCATTTGGGCTCTATTAGGATCAAACAAGTCTATTTGGGCTCCAATAGGACCAAAGAAGTAAAAATTGGCCCAGTTAGGTCCTATATGACCTAAAATGTCCAGTTGGGCTCTATTAGGATCAAACAAGTCCATTTGGGCTCCAATAGGACCAAAGAAGTACAAATTGGCCCAGTTAGGACCTATATGACCTAAAAAGTCCATTTGGGCTCTATTAGGATCAAACAAGTCCATTTGGACTCCATTTGGACCAAAGAATTACAAATTGGCCCACTTAGGCCCTTTATGACCTAACAAGTCCATTTGTGCTCTATTAGGGTCAAACAAGTCCATTTGGGCTCCATTAGGACCGAAGAAGTACAAATTGGCCAAGTTAGGTCCTTTATGACCTAAAATGTCAATTTGGGGTCTGTTAGGATCAAAAATTCCATTTGGGCTCCAATAGGACCTAAGAAGTACAAATTGGCAGAGTTAGGTCCTTTATGATGTACATCCTTTCAAGTCCATTTGGGCTCTATTAGGATCAAACAAGTCCATTTGGGCTCCAATAGGACCAAAGAAGTACAAATTGGCACAGTTAGGTCCTTTATGACCTAACAAGTCCATTTGGGCTCTATTAGGATCAAACAAGTCCATTTGGGCTCTATTAGGGTCAAACAAGTCCATTTGGGCTCCATTAGGACCAAAGAAGTATAAATTGGCCAGTTAGGTCCTATATGACTTAAAAGTCCATTTGGACTCTATTAGGATCAAACATGTCCATTTGGGCTCCAATAGGACCAAAGAATTACAAATTGGCCCGTTTGGTCCTATATGACCTAAAAAGTCCATTTGGGCTCTATTAGGTTCAAACAAGTCCATTTGGGCTCCAATAGGACCAAAGAAGTAAAAATTGGCCCAGATTAGGTCCTATATGACCTAAAATGTCCATTTGGGCTCTATTAGGATCAAACAAGTCCATTTGGGCCAATAGGACAAAGAAGTACCAATTGCCATAGGACATAGACTAAAAGTCATTGGGCATAGGACAAACAAGCCAGCCCATAAAGAAAGCAGGCCCATAGACCAAAGAAGTACAAATTGGCCCATTAGGACCTATATGACCTAAAAAGTCCATTTGGGCTCTATTAGGATCAAACAAGTCCATTTGGGCTCAATAGACCAAAAAATCTTAGGCCTATGACTAAAAGTCCATGGGCTCTATTAGGATCAAAAGCCATTTGGCCAATACACCAAACCATTTCCTATTAGGACAACAAGCCCAAAAGTCCATTGGCTCTATTAGGTCAAACAAGTCCATTTGGGCTCATTAGGACAAAGAAGTACAAATTGGCCATTAGATCCTATGACCTAAAATGTCCATTTGGGCTCTATTAGGATCAAAAGTCCATTTGGGCTCAATAGGAAAAAGTACAAATTGGCATTAGGTCCATATGACCTAAAAGTCCATTTGGGCTCTATTAGGATCAAAAAGTCCATTTGGGCTCCAATAGGACCAAGAAGTACAAATTGGCACAGTTAGGTCCTTTATGACGTAAAAAGTCCATTTGGGCTCTATTAGGATCAAACAAGTCCATTTGGGCTCTATTAGGATCAAACAAGTCCATTTGGACTCCATTAGGACCAAAGAAGTACAAATTGGCCCAGTTAGGTCCTTATGACTTAAAAAGTCCATTTGCTCTATTAGGATCAAACAGTCCATTTGCTCCATAAAAATACAATTCATGGTCCTATATGACCTAAAAAGCCCCTTGGGGCTCTATTAGGAACAAACACGTCCTTTTGGGATCAAATTGGACAAACTATTTAATAATTGGCCCATTAGGTCCTATATGACCTAAAATGTCCAGTTGGGCTCTATTAGGATCAAACAAGTCCATTTGGGCTCCAATAGGACCAAAGAAGTACAAATTGGCCCAGTTAGGTCCTATATGACCTAAAAAGTCCATTTGGGCTCTATTAGGATCAAAAAAGTCCATTTGGACTCCATTTTGAACAAAGAATTACAAATTGGACCAGTTAGGTCCTTTATGACATAACAAGTCCATTTGGGCTCTATTAGGTCAAACAAGTCCATTTGGGCTCCATTAGGACGAAGAAGTACTAATTGGCAAAGTTAGTTCCTTTATGAACTAACTAGTCCTTTTGGGCTCTGTTAGGATCAAAAAAGTCCATTTGGGCTCAATAGGACCTAAGAAGTACAAATTGCACGTTAGGTCCTTTATGATGTAACAAGTCCATTTGGGCTCTATTAGGATCAAACAAGTCCATTTGGGCTCCAATAGGACCAAAGAAGTACAAATTAGCACATTAGGTCCTTTATGACCTAACAAGTCCATTTGGGCTCTATTAGGATCAAACAAGTCCATTTGGGCTCTATTAGGGTCAAACAAGTCCATTTGGGCTCCATTAGGACCAAAGAAGTATAAATTGGCCCAATTAGGTCTATATGACTTAAAAGTCCATTTGGACTCTATTAGGATCAAACATGTCCATTTGGGCTCCAATAGGACCAAAGAATTACAAATTGACCCATTTGGTCCTATATGACCAAAAAGTCCATTTGGGCTCTATTAGGATCAAACAAGTCTATTTGGGCTCCAATAGGACCAAAGAAGTAAAAATTGGCTCGATTAGGTCCTATATGACCTAAAATGTCCGATTGGGCTCTATTAGGATCAAACAAGTGCATTTGGGCTCCAATAGGACCAAAGAAGTACAAATTGGCCCAGTTAGGACCTATATGACCTAAAAAGTCCATTTGGGCTCTATTAGGATCAAACAAGTCCATTTGGACTCCATTTGGACCAAAGAATTACAAATTGGCCCAGTTAGGTCCTTTATGACCTAACAAGTCCATTTGGGCTCTATTAGGGTCAAACAAGTCCATTTGGGCTCCATTAGGACAGAAGAAGTACAAATTGGCCATGTTAGGTCATTTATGACCTAACAAGTCCATTTGGGCTCCACTAGGATCACACAAGTTGTAGGACCTAACTGGGTCAATTTGAACTTCTTTGGTCCAATTGGAGCCCAAATGGACTTGTTTGATCCTAATGGAGCCCAAATGGACTAGTTAGGTCATATAGGACCTAATTGGGCCAATTTGTACTTCTTTGGACCTAATGGAGCCCAAATGGACTTGTTTGACCCTAATAGAGCCCAAATGGACTTCTTTGACTCTAATAGAGCCCAAATGGACTTGTTTGATCCTAATGGAGCCCAAATGGACTTTTTTGGTCATATAGGACCTAACTGGGCCAATTTGTACTTCTTTGGTCCTAATGGAGCCCAAATGGACTCGTTTGACCCTAATAGAGCCCAAATGGACTTGTTTGATCCTAATAGAGCCCAAATGGACTTTATAGGTCATATAGGACCTATCTGGGCCAATTTGTACTTCTTTGGTCCTATTGGAGCCCAAATGGACTTGTTTGATCTAATAGAGCAGATGGCCTTTTTAGGTCATATCGGAGCTAACTGGGCCAATTTGTACTTCTTTTGTCCTATGGGAGCAAAAATGGACATTTTTGGACCTAATAGAGGCCAAAGGGACTTTTTACGTCAAAAAGTACCTAACTGGTCCAATTAGTACTTCTTTGGTCCTAGTGAGCCAAAATGGACTTGTTTGACCTAATAGAGCCCAAATGGACTTTTGATGTCATATAGGACCTAATGGGCCAATCTGTACATCTTTGGTCCTATTGGAGCCCAAATGGACTTGTTTGATCCTAATAGAGCCAAAATGCACTTTTAGGTCATATAGGACCAAACACAATTTGTACTTCTTTGGTCTATTGAGCCCAAATGGTCTTGTTTGATCCTAATAGAGCCCAAATGGACTTTTAGGTCATATAGGACCTAACTGGGCCAATTTGTACTTCTTTGTCCTAATGGAGCCAAATGGACTTGTTTGACCTAATAAGCTCAAATGGACTTGTATGATCTAATAGAGCCCAAATGGACTTGTTAGGTCATAAAGGACCTAATCTACCAATTTGTACTTCTTTGGTCCTATTGGAGCCCAAATGGACTATTTGACCTAAAAGACAAATGTACTTTTAGGTCATATAGACCTAACCAATTGTCCATTTGGCTCTATTAGGATCAAAATTTGATCTAATAAAAAGTCCTTTTTAGGTCATATAGGACCATTAATTTGTACCCTTGGTCTATTGAGCCAAATGACTTGTTTGACCTAATAAAGCCCATTTGGGTCATTAGGACCAAACAAGTCCATTTGGACTTTCCAATGGACCAAATGAAGTTTGGCCTAATAGAGCCCAAATGGTTGGTCATATAAGACCTAAAATGTGCCATTTGTACTCCATTGGTCCAAAGAATCCAAATCCTTTTGGTCCTATAGTCCTAAAAATCATTTTCTATATCAATTATGCACAGTCCATTTGGGCCCAAATGTCCTATATGACCTAAAAAGGACAAATTGGCACAGTTAGGTCCTTTATGACCTAACAAGTCCATTTGGGCTCTATTAGGATCAAACAAGTCCAATTGGGCTCCATTAGGCCAAATAAGTGCAATTGGGCCGATTAGGTCCTATATGACCTAAAAAGTCCATTTGGGCTCTATTAGGATCAAACAAGTCCATTTGGGCTCCAATAGGACCTACAAAAATGCCCATTTGGGCCCTATATGACCTAAAAAGTGCATTTGGGCTCCAATAGGACCAAAGAAGTACAAATTGGCCCAGTTAGGTCCTATATGTCCTAAAAAGTCCATTTGGGCTCTATTATGATCAAACAAGTCCATTTGGGCTCCAATAGGACCAAAGAAGTACAAATTGGCCCAGATAGGTCCTATATGACCTAAAAAGTCCATTTGGGCTCTATTAGGATCAAACAAGTCCATTTGGGCTCTATTAGGGTCAAACAAGTCCATTTGGGCTCCATTAGGACCAAAGAAGTATAAATTGGCCCAGTTAGGTCCTATATGACTTAAAATGTCCATTTGGGCTCTATTAGGATCAAACATGTCCATTTGGGCTCCAATAGGACCAAAGAAGTACAAATTGGCCCAGTTTGGTCCTATATGACCTAAAAAGTCCATTTGGGCTCTATTAGGATCAAACAAGTCTATTTGGGCTCCAATAGGACCAAAGAAGTAAAAATTGGCCCAGTTAGGTCCTATATGACCTAAAATGTCCAGTTGGGCTCTATTAGGATCAAACAAGTCCATTTGGGCTCCAATAGGACCAAAGAAGTACAAATTGGCCCAGTTAGGACCTATATGACCTAAAAAGTCCATTTGGGCTCTATTAGGATCAAACAAGTCCATTTGGACTCCATTTGGACCAAAGAATTACAAATTGGCCCAGTTAGGTCCTTTATGACCTAACAAGTCCATTTGGGCTCTATTAGGGTCAAACAAGTCCATTTGGGCTCCATTAGGACCGAAGAAGTACAAATTGGCACAGTTAGGTCCTTTATGATGTAACAAGTCCATTTGGGCTCTATTAGGATCAAACAAGTTCATTTGGGCTCCAATTTTTTGAATGTAGTACATATTGGATCAGTTAGGTCCTTTATGACCTAACATGTCCATTTGGGCTATATTAGGATCAAACAAGTCCATTTGGGCTCCATTAGGACCAAAGAAGTACAAATTGGCCCAGTTAGGTCCTATATGACCTAAAAAGTCCATTTGGGCTCTATTAGGATCAAACAAGTCCATTTGGGCTCCAATAGGACCAAAGAATTACAAATTGGCCCAGTTAGGTCCTATATGACCTAAAAAGTCCATTTGGGCTCTATTAGGATCAAACAAGTCTATTTGGGCTCCAATAGGACCATAGTAGTAAAAATTGGCCAGTTAGGTCCTATATGACCTAAAATGTCCAGTTGGGCTCTATTAGGATCAAACAAGTGCATTTGGGCTCCATTGGACCAAAGAGTACAAATTGCCCTTTGGTCCTATATGACCTAAAAAGTCCTTTTTGGCTCTATTAGGATCAAACAGGTCCATTTGGACTCCATTTGGACCAAGAATTACAAATTGGCCCAGTTAGGTCCTTTATGACCTAACAAGTCCATTTGGGCTCTATTAGGTCAAACAAGTCCATTTGGGCTCCATTAGGACAAAGAAGTACAAATTGGCCTTGTTTGGTCATTTATGACCTAACAAGTCCATTTGGGCTCCTCTAGGATCACACAAGTTGTAGGACCTAACTGGGTCAATTTGAACTTCTTTGGTCCAATGGAGCTCAAATGGACTTGTTTGATCCTAATGGAGCCCAAATGAACTAGTTAGGTCTTATAGGACCTAAATGGACATTTGTCATACTAATGGGCCCAAATGGACTATTTTACTTCACTAGTCCTATTGAGCCCAAATGGACTTGTTTGATCTAATGGAGCCCAAATGGACTTTTTGGTCATATAGGACCTAAGAGCCAATTTGTACTCTGTCCTAATCAAATGCTTTGACCTAATAAACCCAAATGGACTTTTAGGTCAATAGACCTATTGCCATACTTTTTGCCTATTCAAATGACTTTTTGACCTAATAGAGCCCAAATCCTTTTAGGTCATATAGACCTAACTGGGCCAATTTTACTTTGTCCTAGTGGGCCAAAATGGACTTTTTTGACCTAATAGAGCCCAAATGGACTTTTGATGTCAATAGACCCAAATGGGCCAATCTGTACATCTTTGGTCCTATTGGAGCCAAATGGACTTTTTGATCCTAATAGAGCCAAAATGCACTTTTTAGGTCATATAGGACCTAACTGGGCTAATTTGTACTTCTTTGGTCCTATTGGAGCCCAAATGGTCTTGTTTGATCCTAATAGAGCCCAAATGGACTTTTTAGGTCATATAGGACCTAACTGGGCCAATTTGTACTTCTTTGGTCCTAATGGAGCCCAAATGGACTTGTTTGAACCTAATAGAGCTCAAGTGGACTTTATGATCCTAATAGACCAAATGGACTTGGACATTTTCTTTGTCTTGGCCAAATGGACTTGTTTGATCCTAATAGAGCCAAAATGTACTTTTTAGGTCATATAGGACCTAACTGGGCCAATTTGTACTTCTTTGGTCCTATTGGGGCCCAAATGGAGTTGTTTGATCCTAATAGAGCCCAAATGGACTTTTTAGGTCATATAGGACCTATCTGGGCCAATTTGTACTTCTTTGGTCCTATTGGAGCCCAAATGGACTTGTTTGATCCTAATAGAGCCCAACTGGACATTTTAGGTCATATAGGACCTAACTGGGACAATTTGTACTTCTTTGGTCCTAATGGAGCCCAAATGGACTTGTTTGACCCTAATAGAGCCCAAATGGACTTGTTTGGTCATATAAGACCTAACTGGGCCAATTTGTACTTCTTTGGTCCTATTGGAGCCCAAATGGACTTGTTTGATCCTAATAGAGCCAAAATGCACTTTTTCGGTCATATAGGACCTAACCGGGCGAATTTGTACTTCTTTGGTGCTATTGGAGCCCAAATGGTCCTATATGACCTAAAAAGTACAAATTGGCACAGTTAGGTCCTTTATGACCTAACAAGTCCATTTGGGCTCTATTAGGATCAAATTAGGGTCAAACAAGTCCAATTGGGCTCCATTAGGACCAAATAAGTGCAAATTGGCCCAGTTAGGTCCTATATGACCTAAAAAGTCCATTTGGGCTCTATTAGGATCAAACAAGTCCATTTGGGCTCCAATAGGACCAAAGAAGTACAAATTAGCCCAGTTAGGTCCTATATGACCTAAAAAGTGCATTTGGGCTCCAATAGGACCAAAGAAGTACAAATTGGCCCAGTTAGGTCCTATATGTCCTAAAAAGTCCATTTGGGCTCTATTAGGATCAAACAAGTCCATTTGGGCTCCAATAGGACCAAAGAAGTACAAATTGGCCCAGATAGGTCCTATATGACCTAAAAAGTCCATTTGGGCTCTATTAGGATCAAACAAGTCCATTTGGACTCCATTAGGACCAAAGAAGTACAAATTGACCCAGTTAGGTCCTATATGACCTAAAAAGTCCATTTGGGCTCTATTAGGATCAAACAAGTCCATTTGGGCTCCAATAGGTTCAACGAAGTACAAATTGGCCCAGTTAGGTCCTATTTGACCTAAAAAGTCCATTTGTGCTCTATTAGGATCAAACAAGTCCATTTGGGCTCCATTAGGACCAAAGAAGTACAAATTGGCCCAGTTAGGTCCTATATGACCTAAAATGTCCATTTGTGAGCTGTTAGGACCAAAGAAGCACAATTGGGTCGATCGGGGCAGTGGTCCCAATTAGGTCCTAACAAGTTGTTTTGGGCTCTATTAGGATCAAACAAGTCCATTTGGGCTCCATTAGGACCAAAGAATTACAATTGGGCCGTTCGGGGCAATTGGCCTAACTAGGTCCTAACAAGTCGATTGGGGCTCAATAAGGATCAAACAAGTCCATTTGGACTCCATTTGGACCAAAGAAGTACAAATTGACCCAGTTAGGTCCTATATGACCTAAAAAGTCCATTTGGGCTCTATTAGGATCAAACAAGTCCATTGGGGATCTAATAGGACCAAAGAAGTACAAATTGACCCAGTTAGGTCCTTTATGACCTAAAAAGTCCATTTGGGCTTTATTAGGTTCAAAAAAGTCCATTTGGGCTCCATTAGGACCAAAGAATTAAAATTGGGCCGTTCGGGGCAATTGGCCCAATTAGGTCCAAACAAGTCGATTTGGGATCTGTTAGGATCAAACAAGTCCATTTGGGCTCCATTTGGACCAAAGAAGTACAAATTGGCCCAGTTAGGCTCCTATATGACCTAAAAAGTCCATTTGGGCTCTATTAGGGTCAAACAAGTCCATTTGGACTCCATTAGGGCCAAAGAAGTACAAATTGACCCAGTTAGGTCCTATATGACCTAAAAAGTCCATTTGGGCTCTATTAGGATCAAACAAGTCCATTTGGGATCCAATAGGACCAAAGAAGTACAAATTGACCCCGTTAGGTCCTTTATGACCTAACAAGACCATTTGGGCTCTATTAGGATCAAACAAGTCCATTTGGGCTCTATTAGGGTCAAATAAGTCCATTTGGGCTCCAATAAGACCAAAGAAGTACAAATTGGCCCAGTTAGGTCCTATATGACCTAGAAAGTGCATTTTGGCTCTATTAGGATCAAACAAGTCCATTTGGGCTCCAATAGGACCAATGAAGTACAAATTGGCCCAGTTAGGTCCTATATGACCTAGAAAGTGCATTTGGGCTCTATTAGGATCAAACAAGTCCATTTGGGCTCCAATAGGACCAAAGAAGCACAAATTGGCACGGTTAGGTCCTTTATGACCTAACATGTCCATTTGGGCTCTATTAGGATCAAACAAGTCCATTTGGGCTCTATTAGGGTCAAACAAGTCCATTTGGGCTCTATTAGGATCAAACAAGTCCGTTAGGCCTCCAATTGGAGCAAAGAAGTACAAATTGGCACAGTTAGGTCCTTTATGACCTAACAAGTCCATTTGGACTCTATTAGGATCAAACAAGTCCAATTGTTCTCCAATAGGACCAAAAAAGTACAAATTGGCCCAGTTAGGTCCTAAATTACCTAAAAAGTCCATTTGGGCTCTATTAGGATCAAACAAGTCCATTTGGGATCTAATAGGACAAAAGAAGTACAAATTGGCACAGTTAGGTCCTTTATGACCTAACAAGTCCATTTGGGCTCCTTTATGACCTAACAAGTCCATTTGGGCTCTATTAGGATCAAACAAGTCCATTTGGGCTCCATTAGGACCAAAGAAGTACAAATTGTCCCGAGTTAGGTCCTATATGACCTAAAAAGTCCATTTGGGCTCCACTAGGATCAAACAAGTCCATTTGGGGTCTATTAGGATCAAACAAGTCCATTTGGGCTCTACTAGGATCACACAAGTCCATTTGGGCACCATTAGGATCAAACAAGTCCATTTGGGCTCCATTAGGATCAAACAAGTCCATTTGGGCTCCATTAGGACCAAATAATTACAATTGGGCCGTTCGGGGCAATTGGCCTAACTAGGTCCTAACAAGTCGATTGGGGCTCAATAAGGATCAAACAAGTCCATTTGGACCAAAGAAGTACAATTTGGCCCAGTTAGGTCCTTTATGACCTAAAAAGTCCATTTGGCCTCTATTAGGATCAAACAAGTCCATTTTGGATCTAATAGGACCAAAGAAGTACAAATTGACCCAGATTAGGTCCTTTATGACCTAAAAAGTCCATTGGGGCTCTATTAGGTTCAAACAAGTCCATTTGGGCTCCATTAGGGCCAAAGAATTACAATTGGGCCGTTCGGGGCAATTGGCCCAATTAGGTCCAAACAAGTCGATTTGGGCTCTATTAGGATCAAACAAGTCCATTTGGGCTCCATTTGGACCAAAGAAGTACAAATTGGCCCAGTTAGGTCCTATATGACCTAAAAAGTCCATTTGGGCTCTATTAGCATCAAACATGTCCATTTGGGATCTAATAGGACCAAAGAAGTACAAATTGGCCCAGTTAGGTCCTTTATAACCATAAAAGTCCATTTGGGCTCTATTAGGATCAAACAAGTCCATCTTGGCTCCAACAGGACCAAAGAAGTACAAATTGGCCCCGTTAGGTCCTTTTTGACCTAACAAGTCCATTTGGGCTCTATTAGGGTCAAACAAGTCCATTTGGGCTCTATTAGGACCAAAGAAGTACAAATTGGCCCAGTTAGGTCCTATAAGACCTAAATAGTCCATTTGGAATCTATTAGGACCAAAGAAGCACAAATTGGCCCAGTTAGGTCCTTTATGACAAAAAAAGTCCATTTGGGCTCTATTTCGATCAAACAAGTCCATTTGGGCTCCAATAGGACCAAAGAAGTACAAATTGACCCAATTAGGTCCTATATGACCTAAAATGTCCAGCTGGGCTCTATTAGGATCAAACAAGTCCATTTGGGCTCCAATAGGACCAAACAAGTACATATTGGCACAGTTTGGTCCTTTATGACCTAACAAGTCCATTTGGGCTCTATTAGGATCAAACAAGTCCATTTGGGCTCTATTAGGGTCAAACAAGTCCATTTGGGCTCCATTAGGACCAAAGAAGTACAAATTGGCCCAGTTAGGTCCTATAAGACCTAAAAAGTCCATTTCGGCTCCACTAGGATCAAACAAGTCCATTTGGGCTCTATTAGGATCACACAAGTCCATTTGGGCTCTATTAGGATCAAACAAGTCCATTTGGGCTCCATTAGGACCAAAGAAGTACAAATTGGCCCAATTAGGTCCTATATGACCTAAAAAGTCCATTTGGGCTCCACTAGGATCAAACAAGTCCATTTGGGCTCTATTAGGATCAAACAAGTCCATTTGGGCTCTACTAGGATCACACAAGTCCATTTGGGCTCTATTAGGATCAAACAAGTCCATTTGGGCTCCCAATAGGTTCAAATACGTACAAATTAGCCTAGTTAGGTCCTATTTGACATAAAAAGTCCATTTGTGCTCTATTAGGATCAAACAAGTCCATTTGGGCTCCATTAGAACCAAAGAAGTATAAATTGGCCCCGATTAGGTCCTATATCACCTAAAAAGTCCATTTGTGAGCTATTAGGACCAAAGAAGTACAATTGGGCCGATCGGGGCAATGGGCCCAATTAGGTCCTAACAAGTCGTTTGGGGCTCTATTAGGATCAAACAAGTCCATTTGGGCTCCCTTAGGACCAAAGAATTACAATTGGGCCGTTCGGGGAAATTGGCCTAACTAGGTCCTAACAAGTCGATTGGGGCTCAATAAGGATCAAACAAGTCCATTTGGGCTCCATAAGGACCAAAGAATTACAATTGGGCCGTTAGGGGTAATTGGCCCAATTAGGTCCAAACAAGCCGATTTGGGCTCTATTAGGATCTAACAAGTCCATTTGGGCTCCATTTGGACCAAAGAAGTACAAATTGGCCCAGTTAGGCTCCTATATGACCTAAAAAGTCCATTTGGGCTCTATTAGGATCAAACAAGTCCATTTGGGTTCCATTAGGACCAAAGATGTACAAATTGGCCCAATTAGGTCCTATATGACCTAAAAAGTCCATTTGGGCCCTATTAGGACCAAAGAAGTCCATTTGGGCTCCAATAGGACCAAAGATGTACAAATTTTCACGGTTAGGTCCTTTATGACCTAACAAGTCCATTTGGGCTCTATTAGGATCAAACAAGTCCATTTGGGCTCTATTAGGATCAAACAAGTCCATTTGGGCTCTATTAGGGTCAAACAAGTCCATTTGGGCTCTATTAGGATCAAACAAGTCCATTTGGGCTCTATTAGGGTCAAACAAGTCCATTTGGGCTCCATTAGAACCAAAGAAGTACAAATTGGCCCAATTAGGTCTTATATGACCTAAAAAGTCCATTTGGGCTCTATTAGGATCAAACAGGTCCATTTGGGCTCCAATTGGACCAAAGAAGTACAAATTGGCACAATTAGGTCCTTTATGACCTAACAAGTCCATTTGGACTCTATTAGCATCAAACAAGTCCATTTGGGCTCCAATAGGACCAAAGAAGTACAAATTTGCCCAGTTAGGTCCTATATGACCTAAAAAGTCGATTTGGGCTCTATTAGGGTCAAACAAGTCCATTTGGGATCTAATAGGACCAAAGAAGTACAAATTGGCATAGTTAGGTCCTTTATGACCTAACAAGTCCATTTGTGCTCAATTAGGATCAAACAAGTCCATTTAGGCTCTATTAGGGTCAAACAAGTCCATTTGGGCTCCATTAGAACCAAAGAACTACAAATTGTCCCAGTTAGGTCCTATATGACCTAAAAAGTCCATTTGGGCTCCACTAGGATCAAACAAGTCCATCTGGGCTCTATTAGGATCAAACAAGTCCATTTGGGCTCCATTAGGATCAAACAAGTCAATTTGGGCTCCATTAGGACCAAAGAATTACAATGGGGGTCGTTCGGGGCAATTGACCTAACTAGGTCCTAAAAAGTCGATTGGGGATCAATAAGGATCAAACAAGTCCATTTGGACTCCATTTGGACCAAAGAAGTACAAATTGGCCCAGTTAGGTCCTATATGACCTAAAAAGTCCATTTAGGCTCTATTAGGATCAAACAAGTCCATTTTGGATCTAATAGGACCAAAGAAGTACAAATTGACCCACTTAGGTCCTTTATGACCTAAAAAGTCCATTTGGGCTCTATTAGGTTCAAACAAGTCCATTTGGGATCCATTAGGACCAAAGAATTACAACTGGGCCGTTCGTGGCAATTGACCCAATTAGGTCCAAACAAGTCGATTTGGGCTCTATTAGGATCAAACAAGTCCATTTGGGCTCCATTTGGACCAAAGAAGTACAAATTGGCCTAGTTAGGTCCTATATGACCTAAAAAGTCCATTTGGGCTCTATTAGGATCAAACAAGTCCATTTGGGATCTAATAGGACCAAAGAAGTACAAATTGGCCCAGTTAGGTCCTTTATAACCATAAAAGTCCATTTGGGCTCTATTAGGATCAAACAAGTACATCTTGGCTCCAACAGGACCAAAGAAGTACAAATTGCCCCCGTTAGGTCCTTTATGATCTAACAAGTCCATTTGGGCTCTATTAGGAACAAACAAGTCCATTTGGGCTCTATTAGGGTCAAACAAGTCCATTTGGGCTCCATTAGGACAAATGAAGTACCAATTGGCCCAATTAGGTCCTATATGACCTAAAAAGTCCATTTGGGATTAGGATCAAACAAGTCCATTTGGGCTCCATTAGGACCAAAGAAGTAAAAATGGGCCCAATTAGGTCCTATATGACCTAAAAAGTCCATTTGGGCTCTATTAGGACCAAAGCAGTCCATTTGGGCTCCAATAGGACCAAAGAAGTACAAATAGGCCCAGATAGGTCCTATATGACCTAAAAAGTCCATTTGGGCTCTATTAGGATCAAACAAGTCCATTTGGGCTCCATTAGGACCAAAGAAGTACAAATTAACCCAGTTAGTTCCTATAAGACCTAAAAAGTGCATTTTGGCTCTATTAGGATCAAACAAGTCCATTTGGGCTCCAATAGGACCAAAGAAGTACAAATTGGCCCAGTTAGGTCCCATATGACCTAAAAAGTCCATTTGGGCTCTATTAGGATGAAACAAGTCCATTTGGGATCTAATAGGACCAAAGAAGTACAAATTGGCACAGTTAGGTCCTTTATGACCTAACAAGTCCATTTGGGCTCTATTAGGATCAAACAAGTCCATTTGGGCTCTATTAGGGTCAAACAAGTCCATTTGGGCTCCATTAGGACCAAAGAAGTACAAATTGTCCCAGTTAGGTCCTATATGACCTAAAAAGTCCATTTGGGCTCCACAAGGATCAAACAAGTCCATTTGGGCTCTATTAGGATCAAACAAGTCCATTTGGGCTCTACTAGGATCGCACAAGTCCATTTGGGCTCCATTAGGATCAAACAAGTCCATTTGGGCTCTATTAGGATCAAACAAGTACATTTGGGCTCCATTAGGACCAAAGAATTACAATTGGCCCGTTCGGGGCAATTGGCCTAACTAGGTCCTAACAATTCGATTGGGGCTGAATAAGGATCAAACAAGTCCATTTGGACTCCATTTGGACCAAAGAAGTTCAAATTGGCCCAGTTAGGTCCTATATGACCTAAAAAGTCCATTTGGGCTCTATTAGGATCAAACAAGTCTATTTGGGATCTACTAGGACCAAAGAAGTACAAATTGACCCAGTTAGGTCCTTTATGACCTAAAAAGTCCATTTGGGCTCTATTAGGTTCAAACAAGTCCATTTGGGCTCTATTAGGTTCAAACAAGTCCATTTGGGCTCCATTAAGACCAAAGAATTACAATTGGGCCGTTCGGGGCAATTGGCCCAATTAGGTCCAAACAAGGCGATTTAGGCTCTATTAGGATCAAACAAGTCCATTTGGGCTCCATTTGGACCAAAGAAGTACAAATTGGCACAATTAGGTCCTATATGACCTAAAAAGTCCATTTGGGCTCTATTAGGATCAAACAAGTCCATTTGGGATCTAATAGGACCAAAGAAGTACAAATTGGCCCAGTTAGGTCCTTTATAACCATAAAAGTCCATTTGGGCTCTATTAGGATCAAACAAGTCCATCTTGGCTCCAACAGGACCAAAGAAGTACAAATTGGCCCCGTTAGGTCCTTTATGACCTAACAAGTCCATTTGGGTTCTATTAGGATCAAACAAGTCCATTTGGGCTCTACTAGGATCACACAGGTCCATTTGGGCTCTATTAGGATCAAACAAGTCCATTTGGGCTCCATTAGGACCAAAGAAGTACAAATTGGCCCAATTAGGTCCTATAAGACCTAAAAAGTTGATTTGGGCACTATTAGGATCAAACAAGTCCATTTGGGCTCCAATAGGACCAAAGAAGTACAAATTTTCACGGTTAGGTCCTTTATGACCTAACAAGTCAATTTGGGCTCTATTAGGATCAAACAAGTCCATTTGGGCTGTATTAGGGTCAAACAAGACCATTTGGGCTCAATTAGGACCAAAGAAGTACAAATTGGCCCAGTTAGGTCCTATATGACCTAAAACGTCCATTTGTGTTCTATTAGGATCAAACAAGTCCATTTGGGCTCCAATAGGACCAAAGAAGTACAAATTGGCCCGATTGGGTCCTATATGACCTAAAAAGTCCATTTGGGTTCTATTAGGATCAAACAAGTCCATTTGGATTCCATTTGGACCAAAGAAGTACAAATTGGCCCAATTAGGTCCTTTATGACCTAACAAGTCCATTTGGGCTCTATTAGGATCAAACAAGTCCATTTGGGCTCTATTAGGTCAAACAAGTCCATTAGGGCTCCATTAGGACCAAAGAAGTACAAATTGACCCTGTTAGGTCCTTTATGACCTAACAAGTCCATTTGGGCTCTACTAGGATCACACAAGTCCATTTGTGCTCTATTAGGATCAAACTAGTCCATTTGGGCTCCATTAGGACTAAAGAAGTAGAAATTGGCCCAATTAGGTCCTATATGACCTAAAAAGTCCATTTGGGCTCTATTAGGATCAAACAAGTCCATTTGGGCTCCAATAGGACCAAAGAAGTACAAATAGGCCCAGATAGGTCCTATATGACCTAAAAAGTCCATTTGGGCTCCAATAGGACCAAAGAAGTACAAATAGGCCCAGATAGGTCCTATATGACCTAAAAAGTCCATTTGGGCTCTATTAGGATCAAACAAGTCCATTTGGGCTCCAATATTACCAAAGAAGTACAAATTTGCCCAGTTAGGTCCTATATGACCTAAAATGTCCAGTTGGGCTCTATTAGGATCAAACAAGTCCATTTGGGCTCCAATAGGACCAAAAAAGTCCATTTGGGCTATATTAGGTTCAAACTTGTCCATTTTGGCTCCAATAGGACCAAAGAAGTACAGTTGGGCCGATCGGGGCAATGGGCCCAATTAGGTCCTAACAAGTCGATTTGGGCTTTATTAGGATCAAACAAGTGCATTTTTGCTCCATTAGGACCAAAGATGTACAAATTGGCCCAGTTAGGTCCTATATGACCTAAAAAGTCCATTTGGGCACTATTAGGATCAAACAGGTCCATTTGGGCTCCATTAGGACCAAAGAAGTACAAATTGGCCCAATTAGGTCCTTTATGACCAAACAAGTCCATTTGGGCTCTATTAGGATCAAACAAGTCCATTTGGGCTCTATTAGGTCAAACAAGTCCATTAGGGCTCCATTAGGACCAAAGAAGTACAAATTGACCCTGTTAGGTCCTTTATGACCTAACAAGTCCATTTGGGCTCTACTAGGATCACACAAGTCCATTTGTGCTCTATTAGGATCAAACTAGTCCATTTGGGCTCCATTAGGACTAAAGAAGTAGAAATTGGCCCAATTAGGTCCTATATGACCTAAAAAGTCCATTTGGGCTCTATTAGGATCAAACAAGTCCATTTGGGCTCCAATATGACCAAAGAAGTACAAATAGGCCCAGATAGGTCCTATATGACCTAAAAAGTCCATTTGGGCTCCAATAGGACCAAAGAAGTACAAATAGGCCCAGATAGGTCCTATATGACCTAAAAAAGTCCATTTGGGCTCCATTAAGACCAAAGAATTACAATTGGGCCGTTGGGGCAATTGGCCCAATTAGGTCCAAACAAGGCGATTTAGGCTCTATTAGGATCAAACAAGTCCATTTGGGCTCCAATTGGAACAACGAAGTACAAATTGGCCCTGTTAGGTCCTATATGACCTAAAAAGTCCATTTGGGCTCTATTAGGATCAAACAAGTCCATTTGGGCTCCATTTGGACCAAAGAAGTACAAATTGGCACAGTTACGTCCTTTATGAGCTAACAAGTCCATTTGGGCTCTATTAGGGTGAAACAAGTCCATTTGGGCTCCAATAGGACCAAAGAAATACAAATTGGCCCTGTTAGGTCCGATATGACCTAAAAAGTCCATTTGGGCTTTATTAGGATCAAACAAGTTCATTTCGGCTCCAATAGGACCATAGAAGTACAAATTGGCCCAATTAGGTCCTATATGACCTAAAAAGTGCATTTTGGCTCTATTAGGATCAAACAAGTCCATTTGGGCTCCAATAGGACCAAAGAAGTACAAATTGGCCCAGATAGGTCCTATATGACCTAAAAAGTCCATTTGGGCTCTATTAGGATCAAACAAGTCCATTTGGGCTTCAATAGGACCAAAGAAGTACAAATTGACCCAGATAGGTCCTATATGACCTAAAAAGTCCATTTGGGCTCTATTAGGGTCAAACAAGTCCATTTGGGCTCCATTATGACCAAGGAAGTACAAATTGACCCAGTTAGGTCCTTTTTGACTTAAAAAGTCCATTTACGCTCTATTAGGATCAAACAAGTCCATTTGGGCTCCATTAGGACCAAAGATGTACAAATTGGCCCGGTTAGGTCCTGTATGACCAAAAAAGTGCTTTTTGGCTCTATTAGGATCAAATAAGTCCATTTGGAATCCAATAGGATCAAAGAAGTACAAATTGGCCCAGTTAGGTCCAATATGACCTAAAATATCCAGTTGGGCTCTATTAGGATCAAACAAGTCCATTTGGGCTCCAATAGGACCAAAGAAGTACAAATTGGCCCAGTTAGGTCCTATATGACCTAAAAAGTCCATTTGGGCTCTATTAGGATCAAACAAGTCCATTTGGGCTTCAATAGGACCAAAGAAGTACAAATTGGCAAAGATAGGTCCTATATGACCTAAAAAGTCCATTTAGGCTCTATTAGGGTCAAACAAGTCCATTTGGGCTCCATTAGGACCAAAGAAGTACAAATTGGCCCAGTTAGGTCCTTTTTGACCTAAAAAGTCCACTTATGCTCTATTAGGATCAAACAAGACCATTTGGGCTTCATTAGGACCAAAGAAGTACAAATTGGCCCGGTTAGGTCCTATATGACCTAAAAAGTGCATTTTGACTCTGTTAGGATCAAACAAGTCCATTTGGGCTCCAATAGGACCAAAGAAGTACAAATTGGCCCGATTAGGTCCAATATGACCTAAAATGTCCAGTTGGGCTCTATTAGGATCAAACAAGTACATTTGGGCTCCAATAGGACCAAAGAAGTTCAAATTGGCCCAGTTAGGTCCTATATGACCTAAAAAGTGTATTTTGGCTCTATTAGGATCAAACAAGTCCATTTGGGCTCCAATAGGACCAAAGAGGTACAAATTGTCCCAGTTAGGTCCTATATGACCTAAAATGTCCAGTTGGGCTCTATTAGGATCAAACAAGTCCATTTGGCCTCTAATAGGACCAAAGAAGTACAAATTGTCCCAGTTAGGTCCTATATGACCTAAAAAGTTCATTTGGGCTCTACTAGGATCAAACAAGTCCATTTGGGCTCCATTAGGACCAAAGAAGTACAAATTGGCCCAGTTAGGTCATATATGACCTAAAAAGTCCATTTGGGCTCTATTAGGATCAAACAAGTCCATTTGGACTCCAATAGGACCAAAGAAGTACAAATTGGCCCAGTTAGGTCCTATAAGACCTAAAAAGTGCATTTTGGCTCTATTAGGATCAAACAAGTCCATTTGGGCTCCAATATAACAAAAGAAGTACAAATTCGTCCAGTTAGGTCCTATATGACCAAAAAATGCCCATTTGGGCTCTATTAGGATCAAACAAGTCCATTTGGGCTACACTAGGACCAAAGAAGTACAAATTGGCACAGTTAGGTCCTTTATGACCTAACAAGTCCATTTGGGCTCTATTAGTATCAAACAAGTGCATTTGGGCTATATTAGGGTCAAACAAGTCCATTTGGGCTCCATTAGGGCCAAAGAAGTACAATTGGGCCGATCATGGCAAGTGGCCCAATTAGGTCCTAAATAGTTCATTTGGGCTCTATTAGGACCAAAGAAGTACAAATTGGCCCAGTTAGGTCCAATATGACCTAAAATGTCCAGTTGGGCTCTATTAGGATCAAACAAGTCCATTTGGGCTCCAATAGGACCAAAGAAGTACAAATTGGCCCAGTTACGTCCTTTTTGACCTAAAAAGTCCATTTGGATTCTATTAGGATCAAACAAGCCCATTTGGGAACTGCTAGGATCACACAAGTCCATTTGGGCTCTATTAGGATCAAACAAGTCCATTTGGGCTCCATTAGGACCAAAGAAGTACAAATTGGCTCAATTAGGTCCTATATGACCTAAAAAGTCCATTTGGGCTCTATTAGGATCAAACAAGTCCATTTGGGCTCCATTTGGGTCAAACAAGTCCATTTGGGCTCCATTAGGACCAAAGAAGTACAAATTGGCCTAGTTAGGTACTTTATGACCTAATATGTCCATTTGGGCTCTATTAGGATCAAACAAGTCCATTTGGGCTACATTAGGACCAAAGATGTACAAATTGGCCCAGTTAGGTCCTATATGATCTAAAAAGTCCATTTGGGCTCTATTAGGGTCAAACAAGTCCATTTGGGATCCATTAGGACCAAAGAAGTACAAATTGGCCCCGATTGGGTCTATATGACCTAAAAAGTCCATTTGGGCTCTATTAGGATCAAACAAGTCCATTTGGGCTCCAATAGGTCCAAAGAAGTACAAATTGACCCAGTTAGGTCCTATAAGACCTAAAAAAGTCCATCTGGGCTCCAATAGGACCAAAGAAGAAGTACAAATTGGCCAATTGGGTCTATATGACCTAAAAAGTCCATTTGGGCTCTATTAGGATCAAACAAGTCCATTTGGGCTCTATTAGGGTCAAACAAGTCCATTTGGGCTCCATTAGGACCAAAGAAGTACATATTGGCCCTTTTAGGTCCTATATGACCAAAAAAGTCCATTTGGGCTCTATTAGGATCAAACAAGTCCATTTGGGCTCCAATAGGACCAAAGAAGTATAAATTGGCACAGTTAGGTCCTTTATGACCTAACAAGTCCATTTGGGCTCTATTAGGATCAAACAAGTCCATTTGGGCTATATTAGGGTCAAACAAGTCCAATTGGGCTCCATTAGGACAAAAGAAGTACGTATTGGTCCAGGTAAGTCCTTTTTGACCTAAAAAGTCCATTTATGCTCTATTAGGATCAAACAAGACCATTTGGGCTCCAATAGGACTAAAGAAGTACAAATTGGCCCAGTTAGGTCCTATATGACCAAAAAGTGCATTTTTGCTCTATTAGGATCAAACAAGTCCATTTGGGCTCCAATAGGACTAAAGAAGTACAAATTGGCCCAGTTAGGTCCTATATGGCATAAAAAGTCCATTTGGGCTCTATTATGATCAAACAAGTCCATTTGGGCTCCAATAGGAGCAAGGAAGTACAAATTGGCCCGGGATGGGTCCTATATGACCTAAACAGTCCATTTGGGCTCTATTAGGATCAAACATGTCCATTTGGGCTCCAATAGGACCAAAGAAGTACAAATTGGCCCAGTTAGGTCCTATATGACCTAAAAAGTCCATTTGGGCTCTATTAGGATCAAACAGGTTCATTTGGGCTCCATTAGGACCAAAGAAGTACAAATTGACCCAGTTAGGTCCTTTATGACCTAACAAGCCCATTTGGGCTCAATTAGGATCAAACAAGTCCATTTGGGCTCTATTAGGATCAAACAAGTCCATTTGGGCTCCAATAGGACCAAAGAAGTACAAATTGTCCCAGTTAGGTCCTATATGACCTAAAATGTCCAGTTGGGCTCTATTAGGATCAATCAAGTCCATTTGGGCTCTAATAGGACCAAAGAAGTACAAATTGTCCCGTTAGGTCCTATATGACCTAAAAAGTCCATTTGGGCTCTATTAGAATAAAACAAGTCCATTTGGGCTCCATTAGGACCAAAGAAGTACAAATTGGCCAAATTAGGTCATATATGACCTAAAAAAGTCCATTTGGGCTCTATTAGGATCAAACAAGTCCATTTGGGTCCAATAGGACCAAAGAAGTACAAATTGGCCTGTTAGGTCCTATAAGACCTAAAAAGTGCATTTTGGCTCTATTAGGATCAAACAAGTCCATTTGGGCTCCAATAGGACAAAAGAAGTACAAATTCGCCCGATTAGGTCCTATATGACCTAAAAAAGTCCATTTGGGCTCTATTAGGATCAAACAAGTCCATTTGGGCTCCACTAGGACCAAAGAAGTACAAATTGGCACAGTTAGGTCCATTATGACCTAACAAGTCCATTTGGGCTCTATTAGGATCAAACAAGTGCATTTGGGCTATATTAGGGTCAAACAAGTCCATTTGTGCTCCATTAGGACCAAAGAAGTACAAATTAGCCCAGTTAGGTCCTATATGACCTAAAAAGTCCATTTGGGCTCTATTAGGATCAAACAAGTCCATTTGGGCTCAAGTAGGGCCAAAGAAGTACAATTGGACCGATCATGGCAAGTGGCCCAATTAGGTCCTAAATAGTTCATTTGGGCTCTATTAGGATCTAAGAAGTCCATTTTGGCTCCATTAGGACCAAAGAAGTACAAATTGGCCCAGTTAGGTCCAATATGACCTAAAATGTCCAGTTGGGCTCTATTAGGATCGAACAAGTCCATTTGGGCTCCAATAGGACCAAAGAAGTAAAATTGGCCAGTTAGGTCCTTTTTGACCTAAAAAGTCCATTTGGGCTCTATTAGGATCAAACAAGCCCATTTGGGAACTGCTAGGATAACACAAGTCCATTTTGGGCCTATTAGGATCAAACAAGTCCATTTGGGCTCCATTAGGACCAAAGAAGTGCAAATTGGCCCAATTAGGTCCTATATGACTTAAAAAGTCCATTTGGGCACTATTAGGATCAAACAAGTCCATTTGGGCTCCATAGGATCAAAGAAGTACAAATTGGCAAGATTAGGTCTATATGACCTAAAATGTCCATTTGGGCTCCATTTGGGGTCACACAAGTCCATTTGGGCTCCATTAGGACCACGAAGTACAAATTGGCCTAGTTAGGTCTTTTATGACCTAATATGTCCATTTGGGCTCTATTAGGATCAAACAAGTCTATTTGGGCTACATTAGGACCAAAGATGTACAAATTGACCTGATTAGGTCCTTTTATGACCTAACAAGTCCATTTGGGATCTATTAGGCTCAAACAAGTCCAGTTGGGCTCCATTAGGACCAAAGAAGTACAAATTGGCCCAGTTATGTCCTATATGACCTAAACAGTCCATTTTTTCTCTATTAGGATCAAACAAGTCCATTTGGGCTCCAATAGGACCAAAGAAGTACAAATTGGCGAGATGGGCTAGGTCCTATATGACCTAAAAAGTCTATTTGGGCTCTATTACGATCAAACAAGTCCATTTGGGCTTTAATAGGACCAAAGAAGTACAAATTGGCCCAGATAGGTCCTATATGACCTAAAAAGTCCATTTGGGCTCTATTAGGGCCAAACAAGTCCATTTTGACCTCCATTAGGACCAAAGAAGTACAAATTGGCCCGTTAGGTCCTTTTTGACCTAAAAGTTCATTTATGCTCTATTAGGATCAAACAAGTCCATTTGGGCTCCATTAGGACCAAAGAAGTACAAATTGACCCGGTTAGGTCCTATATGACCTAAAAAGTGCATTTTGGCTCTATTAGGATCAAAACAAGTCCATTTGGGCTCAATAGGACCAAAGAAGTACAAATTGGCCCCGATTAGGTCCAATATGACCTAAAATGTCCATTTTGGGCTCTATTAGGATCAAACAAGTCCATTTGGGCTCCAATAGGACCAAAGAAGTACAAATTGGCCCAGATAGGTCCTTATGACCTAAAAAAGTCCATTTGGGCTCTATTAGGATCAAACAAGTCCATTTGGGCTCTATTAGGGTCAAACAAGTCCATTTGGGCTCCATTAGGACCAAAGAAATACAAATTGGCCCAGTTTGGTCCTATATGACCAAAAAAGTCCTTTTTGGGCTCTATTAGGATCAAACAAGTCCATTTGGGCTCCAATAGGACCAAAGAAGTATAAATTGGCACAATTAGGTCCTTTATTACCTAACAAGTCCATTTGGGCTCTATTAGGATCAAACAAGTCCATTTGGGTTATATTAAGGTCAAACAAGTCCAATTGGGCTCCAATAGGACCAAAGAAGTACAAATTGGCCCATTTAGGTCCTTTTTGACCTAAAAGTCCATTTATGCTCTATTAGGATCAAACAAGTCCATTTGGGCTCCATTAGGACCAAAGAAGTACAAATTGGCGGTTAGGTCCTATATGACCTAAAAAGTGCATTTGGCTCTATTAGGATCAAACAAGTCCATTTGAGCTCCAATAGGACCAAAGAAGTACAAATTGGCCAGTTAGGTCCAATATGACCCAAAATGTCTAGTTGGGCTCTATTAGGATCAAACAAGTCCATTTGGGCTCCAATAGGACCAAAGAAGTTCAAATTGGCCCGGTTAGATCCTATATGACCTAAAAGTGCATTTTGGCTATATTAGGATCAAACAAGTCCATTTGGGCTCCAGTAGGACCAAAGAAATACAAATTGGCCCAGTTAGGTCCTATATGACCTAAAAAGTCCATTTGGGCTCTATTAGGATCAAACAAGTCCATTTGGGCCCCTGAGGACAAAAGAAGTACAAACTGCCGGATTAGGTCCTATATGACCTAAAAAGTCCATTTGGGCTCTATTAGGATCAAACATGTCCATTTGGGCTTAATTAGGAACAAAGAAGTACAAATTGGCCCGATTAGGTCCTATATGACCTAAAAAGTCCATTTGGGCTCTATTAGGATCAAACAAGTCCATTTGCGCTCCAATAGGTTCAAGTACAAATTGGCTGAGGTCCTATTTGACCTAAAAAGTCCATTTGTGCTCTATTAGGATCAAACAAGTCCATTTGGGCCCCATTGGGATCAAAGAAGTACAAATTGGCCCAGTTAGGTCCTTTATGACCTAACAAGTCCATTTGGGCTCTATTAGGATCAAACATGTCCATTTGGGCTCTATTAGGGTCAAACAAGTCCATTTGGGTTCAAATAGGACCAAAGAAGTACAAATTGGCCCGGTTAGGTCCTATTTGACCTAAAAGTGCATTTTGGCTCTATTAGGATCAAACAAGTCCATTTGGGCTTCAACAGGACCAAAGAAGTACAAATTGACCCGGGTTAGGTCCTATATGACCTAAAAGTCCATTTGGGCTCTATTAGGATCAAACAAGTCCATTTGGGCTCCATTTGGACCAAATAAGTATAAATTGCGGACTTAGGTCCTTTATGACCTAACAAGTCCATTTGGGATCTATTAGGGTCAAACAAGTCCATTTGGGCTCCATTAGGAGAAATGAAGTCCAAAGTGGCCCCATTATGTCCTATATGACCTAAAAAGTGCATTTTGGCTCTATTAGGATCAAACAAGTCCATTTGGGCTACAATAGGACCAAAGAAGTACAAATTGGCCCGAGTTGAGTCCTATATGACCTAAAAAGTCTATTTGGGCTCTATTAGGATCAAACAAGTCCATTTGGGCTTTAATAGGACCAAAGAAGTACAAATTGGGAGATAGGTCCATATGACCTAAAAAAGTCTATTTGGGCTCTATTAGGCCAAACAAGTCCATTTGAGCTCCATTAGGACCAAAGAAGTACAAATTGGCCCAGTTAGGTCCTTTTTGACCTAAAAAAGTCCATTTATGCTCTATTTGGATCAAACAAGTCCATTTTGGGCTCCATTAGGACCAAAGAAGTACAAATTGACCGTTTAGGTCCTATATGACCTAAAAAGTGCATTTTGGCTCTATTAGGATCAAACAAGTCCATTTGGGCTCCAATAGGACCAAAGAAGTACAAATTGGCCCGATTGAGGTCATTATGACCTAAAATGTCCATTTGGGTTCTATTAGGATCAAACAAGTCCATTTGGGCTCCAATAGGACCAAGAAGTACAAATTGCTGATAGGTCCTATATGACCTAAAAGTCCATTTGGGCTCTATTGGATCAAACAAGTCCATTTGGGCTCTATTAGGATCAAACAAGTCCATTTGGGCTCCAATAGGACCAAAGAAGTATAAATTGGCATAGTTAGGTCCTTTATGACCTAACAAGTCCATTTGGGCCCATTAGGATCAAACAAGTCCATTTGGGTTATATTAGGTCAAACAAGTCCAATTGGGCTCCAATAGGACCAAAGAAGTACAAATTGGCCCGAGTTAGGTCCTTTTTGACCTAAAAGTCCATTTATGCTCTATTAGGATCCAACAAGTCCATTTGGGCTCCATTAGGACCAAAGAAGTACAAATTAGCCGGTTAGGTCCATATGACCTAAAAAGTGCATTTTGGCTCTATTAGGATCAAACAAGTCCATTTGGGCTCCAATAGGACCAAAGAAGTACAAATTGGCCCAGTTAGGTCCCATATGACCTAAAATGTCCAGTTGGGCTCTATTAGGAGCAAAAAAGTCCATTTGGGCTCCAATAGGACCAAAGAAGGGCAAATTGGTCAGCTAGTGTCCATATGACCTAAAAAGTGCATTTTGGCTATATTAGGATCAAACAAGTCCATTTGGGCTCAGTAGGACCAAAGAAATACAAATTGGCCGAGTTAGGTCCTATATGACCTAAAAAGTCCATTTGGGCTCTATTAGGATCAAACAAGTCCATTTGGGCCCGAGGGGGACAAAAGAAGTACAAAGGCCCGGATAGGTCTATAGACCTAAAAGTCCATTTGGGCTCTATTAGGATCAAACATGTCCATTTGGGCTCCAATAGGACCAAAGAAGTACAAATTGCCCCGATTAGGTCTATATGACCAAAAAGTCCATTTGGGCTCTATTAGGATCAAACAGTTCATTTGGGCTCCATTAGGACCAAAGAAGTACAAATTGACATTGTAGGTCCTTTATGACCTAACAAGTCCATTTGGGCTCAATTAGGATCAAACAAGTCCATTTGGGCCTATTAGATCAAACAAGTCCATTTGGGCTCCAATAGGACCAAAGAAGGCACAGTTCCAGGTCCTATATGACCTAAAATGCCCATTGGGCTCTATTAGGATGAAACAAGTCCATATGGGCTAAAATATGACCAAAGAAGTACAAATTGTCCCAGTTAGGTCCTATATGACCTAAAAGTTCATTTGGGCTCTATTAGGATAAAACAAGTCCATTTGGGCTCCAATAGGACCAAAGAAGTACAAATTGGCCCGTTAGGTCTATAAGACCTAAAAAGTGCATTTTGGCTCTATTAGGATCAAACAAGTCCATTTGGGCCAATAGGACAAAAGAGGTACAAATTGCCCAGTTAGGTCCTATATGGCCAAAAAGTCCATTTGGGCTCTATTAGGATCAAACAAGTCCATTTTGGGCTCCATTAGGACCAAAGAAGTACAATTGGCACCGATTAGGTCCTATAGACCTAACAAGTCCATTGGGCTCTATTAGGATGAAAACAAGTGCATTTGGGCTATATTAGGTCAAACAAGTCCATTTGGGCTCCATTAGGACCAAGAAGTACAAATTAGCCCAGTTGGGTCTATATGACCCAAATAGTCCGTTTGGGCTCTACTGGGATCAAACAAGTCCATTTGGGCTCTGTAGGGCCAAGAAGTACAATTGGCCCGAGTAGGTCATTAGGTCCTAAATAGTCCATTGGGGCTCCATTAGGATCTAAGAAGTCCATTTGGCTCCATTAGGACCAAGAAGTACAAATTGCACAATTAGGTCAATATGACCTAAAATGTCCAATTGGGCTCTATTAGGATCAAACAAGTCCATTTTGGCTCCAATAGGACCAAAGATGTACAAATTGGCCAGGTTAGGTCCTTCTGACCTAAAAGTCCATTTGGGCTCTATTTGGATCAAACAAGTCCATTTGGGACTCATTAGGATCACACAAGTCCATTTGGCCATTAGGATCAAAGTCATTCGTTGGGCTCCATTAGGATCAAAGAAGTACAAACGGTCATTAGGTCTATATGACCTAAAAAGTCCATTTGGGCTCTATTAGGATCAAACAAGTCCATTTGAGCTCCAATAGGACCAAAGAAGTACAAATTCAGATTAGGTCTATATGACCTAAAAATGTCCATTTTGGCTCCATTAGGGTCAAACAAGTCCATTTGGGCTCCATTAGGAAAAGAAGTACAAATTGCCTAGTTAGGTCCTTTATGACCTAAATGTCCATTTGGGCTCTATTAGGATCAAACAAGTCCATTTTGCTAACATTAGGACCAAAGATGTACAAATTGGCTGGATTAGGTCATATGACCTAAAAGTCCATTGGGCTCTATTAGGGTCAAATAAGTCCATCTGGGATCCATTAGGACAAGAAGTACAAATTGGCCCAGTTAGGTCCTATATGACCTAAAAGTCCATTGGGCTCTATTAGGATCAAACAAGTCCCATTGGGGCTCCAATAGGTTCAAACAAGTCAAATTGGCCCCGGTTAGGTCCTATTTGACCTCCAAAAAGTCCATTTGGGGTCTATTAGGATCAAACAAGTCCATTTGGGCTCCATTGGGATCAAAAAAGTCAAATTGGCCCATTAGGTCCTTATGAACTAACACGTCCATTTGGGCTCTATAAGATCAAAAAGTCCATTTTGGTTCTATTAGGTTAAACAAGTCCATTTGGGCTCAAATAGGACCAGAGAAGTACAAATTGGCCCCAGTTAGGTCCTATATGACCTAAAAAGTGCATTTTGGCTCTATTAGGATCAAACAAGTCCATTTGGGCTCAACAGGACCAAGAAGTACAAATTGGCCCAGTTAGGCCCCATATGACCTAAAAGTGCATTTGGCTCTATTAGGATCAAACAAGTCCATTTGGCTCCATTTGGACCAAAGATATAAATTGGCACAGTTAGGTCCTTTATGACCTAACAAGTCCATTTGGGATCTATTAGGGTCAAACAAGTCCATTTGGGCTCCATTAGGACCAACAGTACAACTTGGCCCGGAGGTCCTATATGACCAAAAAGTGCATTTTGGCCTATTAGGATCAAACAAGTCCATTTGGGCTCAATAGGACCAAAGAAGTACAAATTGGCCTAGATAGGTCCTATATGACCTAAAAGTCCATTTGGACTCTATTAGGATCAAACAAGTCCATTTGGGCTCAATAGGACCAAAGAAGTACAAATTGGTTCAGTTAGGTCCTATATGACCTAAAAGTCCATTTGGGCTATTAGGACCAAACAAGTCCATTTGAGCTCCATTAGATCAAAGAAGTACAAATTGGCCCAGTTAGGTCCTTTTGACCTAAAAGTCCATCTATGCTCTATTAGGATCAAACAAGTCCATTTGGGCTCCATTAGGACCAAAGAAGTAAAATTGACCCCGTTTGGTCCTATATACCTAAAAAGTGCATTTTGGCTCCATTAGGATAAAACAAGTCCATTTAGGCTCCAATAAGACCAAAGAGAGTACAAATTGCCCACCGGGGCAATATGACCTAAAATGTCCATTTGGGCTCTCCATTAGGGTCAAACAAGTCCATTTGGGCTCCATTAGGACCAAAGAAGTACAAATTGGCCCGTTAGGTCCAATATGACCAAAAAGTCCATTTGGGCTCTATTAGGATCAAACAAGTCCATTTGGGCTCCAATAGGACCAAAGAAGTATAATTTGCTAGGTCCTTTGGCTCTATAGGACCAACAAGTCCATTTGGGCTATATTAGGGTCAAACAAGTCCAATTGGGCTCCATAGGACCAAAAAGTACAAATTGGCTTTGGCTAGGTCTTTTTGACCTAAAATCCATTTATGCTCACTAGAATCAAACAAGTCCATCTGGGCTCCATAGGACCAAAAGTACAAATTGGCCCGAGTAGGTCCTATATGACCTAAAAAGTGCATTTGCTCTATTAGGATCAAACAAGTCCATTTGGGCTCGGGTCCAATAGGACCAAAGAAGTACAAATTGGCCCAGTTAGGTCCAATATGACCAAAATGTCCATTGGGCTCTACCAGGATCAAACAAGTCCATTTGGGCTCGATAGGACCAAAGAAGTCAAATTGGCCCAGTTAAGTCCTATATGACCTAAAAAGTGCATTTTGGCTCTATTAGGATCAAACAAGTCCATTTGGGCTCCAATAGGACAAAGAAATACAAATTGGCCCAGTTAGGTCTATATGACCTAAAAAGTCCATTTGGGCTCGAGAGGACAAAAGAAGTACAAATTGGCCCTTACAAGTCCATATGACCAAAAAGTCCATTTGGGATCTATTAGGATCAAACATGTCCATTTGGGCTCCAATAGGACCAAAGAAGTACAAATTGGCCCCGATTATCTATATGACCTAAAAAGTCCATTTGGGCTCTATTAGGATCAAACAAAGTCCATTTGGGCTCCATTAGGACCAAAGAAGTACAATTGTCCCGATTAGGTCCTATATGACCTAAAATGTCCAGTTGGGCTCATTAGGATCAATCAAGTCCATTTGGGCTCTATTAGGACCAAAGAAGTAAAATTGTCCCGGATAGGCCTAACCCAACAAGTCCATTTGGGCTCTATTAGGACAAAACAAGTCCATTTAGCTCCATTAGGACCAAAGAAGTAGAAAGTCCATTAGTATATGACCAAAAAGTCCATTTGGGCTCTATTAGGATCAAACAAGTCCATTTGGGTTCCATAGGACCAAAGTACAATTGGCCCACAAAGGTCCATAGACCTAAAAATGTCATTTTAGCTCTATTAGGATCAAACAAGTCATTTGGGCTCCAATAGACCAAAGAAATACAAATTGGCCCAGTTAGGTCCTATATGACCTAAAAAGTCCATCTGGGCCCAAGAGGACAAAAGAAGTGACAAATTGGCCCCAATATGACCAAAAGTCCATTTAGGTCCATAAGATCAAACAGTCCATTTGAGCTCCATTAAGACCAAACAAGTACCGGGCCCAATTAGTCCTTTAGGACCCAACAAGTCCATTAGGGCTCTATTAGATCAAACAAGTCCATTTGGGGTCGAATTAGGTCAAACAAGTCCATTGGCTCCATAAGGACCAAAGAAAATTCATTTAGGCCCTTTATGACCTAACAAGTGCATTTGCTCCTCTAGATCCCACAAGTCCATTTGGGCTCTATTAGGATCAAACTAGTCCATTTGGGTTCCATCAGGACTAAAGATGTAGAAATTGGCCCAGCTAGGTCCTATATGACCTAAAAGTCCATTTGGGCTCTATTAGGATCAAAGCAAGTCCATTTGGGTCCAATAGGACCAAAAAGTACAAATTAGCACAGTTAAGTCCTATATGACCTAAAAAGTCCATTTGGCCCATTAGACCAAACAAGTCCATTTGGGCCTATATGACCTAAAAAGTCCATTGGGGCTCCATTAAGACCAAAGAATTACAATTGGGCCCGGACAGGGCTCCAATTAGGTCCAAACAAGGCCATTTAGGCTCTATCAGATCAAACAAGTCCACTGGGCTCCAATGGGAACAAGGCAAATTTGCATCGATAGGTCTATATGACCTAAAAGTCCATTTGGGCTCAATTAGGATGCTTCCCCAAACAAGTCCATTCGGGGCTCACTGGACCAAAGAAGTACAAACAGTTACGGCCTTTTATGAGCAACAAGTCCATTTGGGCTCTATTAGGTGAAACAAGTCCATTTGGGGTTCCAATAGGACCAAAGAAATACAAATGTTGCCGTAGGAGGGTATGACCTAAAAAGTCCATTGGGGCTTTATTTAGATCAAAAAAGTCCATTTCTGCCCAATAGGACCAAAGAAGTACAAATTGGCCCAGTCAGTCCTATATGACCTAAAAAAGTGCATTTTGGCCTATTAAGTCAAACAAGTCCATTTGGGCCCAATAGGACCAGAAGTACAAATTGGCCCAGATAGGTCCATATGACCTAAAAGTCCATTTGGGCTCTATTAGGATCAAACAAGTCCATTTGGGCTTCAAGGACCAAAGAAGTACAAATTGACCCAGATAGGTCTATATGACCTAAAAGTCCATTTGGGCTCTATTAGGTCAAACAAGTCCCATTTGGGTTTAGGTCAATCCATTAGGCTCCATTGAAAATAGTTCAAAGAGAATGACCCAGTTAGGTCCTTGACCTAAAGTCCATTTGAGTTATTAGGATCAAACAAGTCCATTTGGGCTCCATCAGACCAATGTTGTATTCAAATCTGGTCCTATGTATGTCTATAATCCAAATTAGGCTCTATTAGGTCAAACAAGTCATTTTGACCATTAGAATAAAGATGTGAATTAGCCCAGTTAGGTCCCATTAACTAAAAGTACAGTTGGCCTCTATGGATCAAACAAGTCCATTTGGCTCATAGGACCAAAGAAGTACAAATTGGGGCCGGAGGTCCTATATACCTAAAAATCCATTCGGGGCTCTATTAGATCAAACAAGTCCATTTGGGCTCAATAGGACCAAAGTACAAATTGGCAAGGTCTATATGACCCTAAAAGTCCATTTGTCTATTAGGGCCAACAATATAATTTGGGCCCCGATCAGAAGTACATTGGCCCAATTAGGTCCTACCCAAGTCCTTATGCTCTGTTAGGATCAAACAAGTCCATTTGGGCCTCCCAGGGGACTGGTACAATTGGCCGTTCGCCCCACCAAAGGGCATTTTTTCTTTCTCTCTTAGGGTCAATAGATCAAACAAGTCCATTGGGCTCCATTAGGAAAACCAAATAATTAGTTCAGTTAGGATATGACCTAAAAGTCCTGTGGGGTCTATTAGGATCAAACAAGTCCATTTAGGTCTAATAGAAGACCAGTAAAATTGGGCCGTTAGTCCAATATGACCTAAAAGCATTTGGGTCCTATTAGGATAACATCCATTTGGGCTCCAATAGGACCAAAAAGGTACAAATTGTCTCATTAGTTCTATATGACCTAATTGTCCATTTAGAGCTCTAATAGGATCAAAATAAGTCCATCTGGTCTACTAGAGACCAAACAAGTACATATTGGTCCTGCTCTTGCCAGTTGTCTATACGACCTAAAAAGCACTGGTAATTAAGGATCAAACAAGTCCATTTGGGCTCCATTAAGGACCAGTAAAATTGGCCCAGTTAGGTAATATAAGACCTAAAAGCATTTGGCTCTACATAGATCAAACAAGTCCATTTGGGCCCAATAGGACAAAAGAAGTACAAATTGACGAGTTAGGTCCTATATGACCAAAAATGTCCATTTGGGCTGTATTAGGATCAAACAAGTCCATTTGGGCTACACTAGGACAAAAGAGTACAATTGGAGTTAGTCCTTATAGGCCTAAAGTCCATTTGCGCTCTATTAGCATCAAACAAGTGAATTTGGGCTCCATAGACCAGGAGAAAAATGTCCATTTAGGGCCATATGATTATACAATTGGCTCTGTAGGGATCAATCAAGTCCTTTGGGCTCTTTGGGACTATTAGAGTAAACAAATTGGCCGAGTTAGGTCCATATGACCTAAATGTGCATTGGGCTCTATTAGGGATCAAACAAGTCCATTTGGGCTCCAATAGGACCAGCAGTGGCAAATTGGGTGGATCCCTCTAGACCTAAAAGTCCATTTTGGCTCATTAGGATCAAACAAGTCCATTTAGGAACCAGATAGGACCCACAAGTACAATTTGGCCTTAACCTTCTGCTATTAGGATCAAACAAGTCCATTTGGGCTCCATTAGGACAAACAAGTCCATTTGCCAATTAGGACCATAAGACCTACAAATTATGATTAGGTCTCTTGGATCAAACAAGTCCATTTGGGCTCCACTAGGGTCAAACAAGTCCATTTGGGCTCCATTAGGGGACCAAAAAAGTCCATTAAGAGGCTCTCTAGGACCCCACAGTCCATTGGGCTCTATAAGATCAAACAAGTCCATTTGGGCTACATTAGAAATGTACTTAGGTCCATCAGTCCTTTGGGCTCCATTAGGTCCAACAAGTCCATTTGGAGGCATTACAAGTACTGGGGTCCATAAAGGTCCCCAAGCCCAAGTCATTGGGGCTCAATAAGGATCAAACAAGTCCATTTGAGTCAATAGGTCCAAGAAGTACAAATTGACCCAGTTAGGTCCTATATGACCTAAGCCAAAGTCCATCTGGGCTCGCTAGGATCAAACAAGTCAATTTGGGCTCAAAATAGGATCAAAAGTCCATTTGGGCTCACTAGGATCACACAAGTCCATTGGGCTCTGAGTGATCAAAAATGTAAGGCCAGGCTCCATTAGGACCAACAAGTACAAATTAGGTGCTAGGTCCTATATGACCAAAAAAGTCCATTTGGGTCCATAGGATCAAACAAGTCAATTTGCCCAAGCTCCAATAGGATCCAAAAAGTACCATTCGGCACAATTAGGTCCTATATGACCTAACAAGTCATTGGGCTCTATTAAATCAAACAAGTCCATTTGGGCTCTATGAGTCAAACAAATCCATTTGGGTTCCATTAGGACCAAAGAAGTACAAATTTGCCCAGCTTAGGTCTATATGACCCCCAAAATTCCATTTGGGCTCTATTAGGATCAAACAAGTCCCATTGGGGCTCAATATGACAAAAAGAAGTACAAATTGTACAGTTAGGTCCTTTATGACCTAAATGTCCATTGGGGTATATTAGGATCAAACAAGTCCATTTGGGCATAATAAGGTCAAACAAGTCCATCGGTCTCCACAGTACAATAAGTACAAATTGGCCAGTTAGGTCCTATATGACCTGAGTCGCCTATAGGATCAAACAAGTCCATTTGGGCTCCAATAGGACCAAAGAAGTACAAAGTGGCCGGTTCCCAGGTCCTTTGCCCCAAAAAGGCATTTTGGATCATATTAGGATCAAACAAGTCCATTTCGCTCCAATAGGACCAAAGAAGTCAATTTCCCCTTTTCAAATAGGTCTAACAAGACCATTTGGGCTCAATGGGATCAAACAAGTCCATTTGGGCTCCAATAGGTCCAAAGAAGTTCAACCCGCCCGGTTAGGTCTATATGACCTAAAAAGTCCATTTTGCTCTATTAGGATCAAAACACGTCCATTGGGCTCCAATAGGACCCAAGAAATACAAATTGGACCAGTTAGTCCTATGTCCTAAAAAGTCCATTTGGGCCTATTAGGACCAAATAAGTACAATTGGGCCCAAATAGGAAAAGAAGCACTAATTGGGCTGAAGGTGCTATCCTAACAAGTCATTCTGGGGGCTCTATTAGGATCAAACAAGTCCATTTGGGCTCCATAGAACAAAGAATTACAATTGGCCGGGTTAAGGGCAATTGACCCAAAATTCGATTTGGGCTCAATTAGATCAAACAAGTTCATTTGGGCTCCATTAGACCAAAAGTATATATTGACCATTAGGTCATATATGACCCAATGTCCATTCGCTCAATAGGATCAAACAAATCATTTTGGGTCTATTAGCCTCTTCCCTTCTTGATCAAAAAGTCCATTTAGGCTCCACCAAGATCAAACAAGTCAGTGGGCTATTAGGGCCAAAAAGTTCAATTGGACCATTGGCAAGTGGGCCAACAAGTCCCAAAAAAGTCCATTTGGGCTCTATTAGGATCTAAACAAGTCCATTTGGGCTCAATTAGGACCAAAAAGTACAATTGGCCCAGTTGAGTCCTAAAAAGTCCAATTTGGTCTATAAGCAAGTCCATTTGGGGTTCAATAGGGCAAAAGAAGTAAAATTGACCAAGTTAGGTCCTTGGCCTAAAAAGTCCATTTGGGCCTATTAGGATCAAACAAGCTCATTTGGGACCCAAGTAGGACAAAAGTACATTTTGGCCCATTTGGCATAGGAGCCACGTTATGATCCAATTCGTCCAATTAGGTTCTATATGATCAAAAAGTCCATTTAGGCTATTAGGATCAAACAAGTCCATTGGGCTCCAATAGGATCAAAAAAAGAAGTACACATTGGCACGATAGGAGTCCTATATGACCTAAAAGTCGATTAGGCTCCATTAGGTCACACAAGTCCATTTAGGTTCGATTAGACCAAAGAAGTCAAATTGGCCAGTTAGGGTCTCACCCCTAATATGTCCATGGGGCTCTATTAGGATCAAACAAGTCCATTTGGGCTAAATTAGAACCCAAGATGTACAAATTGACCCAGTTAGGTCTAAAGGACCTAAAGTCCATTTGGGCTCTATTAGGTCAAACAAGTCCATTTGGCTCCATTAGGACCAAAGTACAAATCTAATATTAGCCGCTTAGGTCTATATGACCTAAAAAGCATTTTGGCTATCTGAGGACCAAAACAAGTCCAATTGGGCACAATAGGACCAAAGTAAAATGACCAGTTAGGTCCATAACCAAAATGTCGATTTGGGCCTATTAGGATCAAACAAGTCCATTTGGGCTCCCATTAGGACCAAAAAGTACATTGGCCGTATAGAGTCCTATAAGACTCAAAAGTCGATTAGGGCTCAATAAGGTCAAACAAGTCCATTTGAGCCCATTAGGACCAAAAAGTACAAATTGGCCCAGTTAAGTCATATATGACCTAAAAAAGTCCATTGAGGTCTATTAGGATCAAACAAGTCAGCTGGGGATCAGCTAGGACCAAAGCAGTACAAATTAGCCCCGATTAGGTCCTATATGACCTAAAACAGTCCATTGGGTTCTATTAGGATCAAACAAGTCCATTTGGGCTCAGTACGCACCAAAGAAATACAAATTATTGGTGGGTCCTTTATGACCTAACTTGTCCACGTGGGCTCCTAATAGAGGATGAAAAAGTCACTTTGGTCTCTATTAGGGTCAAACAAGTTCATTTTGGGCTCCAATAGGACCAACCAGTACAAATTGACCCAGTTAGGTCTATATGACCTAAAAGTGCATTTGGCCTTAGTTGGGCTGGAAACAAGTCCATTTAGGCTCTAATTAGTTTTAAAGAAGTACACAGTAGCGACCCTTGAGTCGTATATGACTAAAGTGCATTTGGCTCTATTAGGATCAACAAGTCCTTTTGGGGATCAATAGGACCAAAAGAAGTACAAATT
>JAUPTC010000542.1:0-45000 GCA_030762895.1 Sophora flavescens
GAACAAGTAGACCTAGTAGCCAGACTAATTCAGAAGAAAAACAAAAACGAAAAATGCAAAAATAACAACAAGAGTCCCTGGCAACGGCGCCAATTTGACACGCTGTCGCGCACGTGTCAAAAAGCGAGTGGTTTACAAAAAATGTAGTTAGGGCGCGACAACTCGAGTATCGTCTCACAAGGACTCTTGGATTGTTATTAACAGGAAAATCAGTTTTTTTTGGGGGGGGTTAGAATTAAAGATTCAATTTAGAAAACAGAGCAAAAAAAGAGCGGGACAAGTGATTATCGAATAAGCTAAAAGCGATTAATCAAGCGTTTTCCAGTTTCCCACTATCATCGGTTCTCATAATTCCATGCCCTAAGCAGATTCTAATCCCTTTTCGATTGTAGCAGCAATTAACAAGCGTAAATCGATACTACGAGATATATGTTCTATTCCGAATTAAGCAAACGGATTAAGCTCTCGTGAATTAAGAAAACACGATTGAACACACGCGAATTAAGCAAACGCGATTAAGTATAGAAACATACAATCATCGAAACAAATCAATACCTATTCTATACAATCCTGAATTAAGCAAACAGAACATACAGAATAATATTGAAAGAGAATAGCAATAAGATTGGGAATTATAGAACCTCAAGTGGCAATGGAAACCGATTACAGATTAATCCCTGGGAATTAGTTCTCCATGAAAAATGCAACACAACTTCAGAAAATTCGCAAAACAGTGATTAGCAAAAGGTCCCTCCTAATCTGCCCTAAACAGCAACTTATAACTTCAGAATCTGCGCGCCCTCGCGAGGCGAGCAGCCTCTCGCGACGCGAATATTAGAAATGGCGCCAGTTCAAAATTGGATTCTCGCCAGGCGAATAGTCACTCGCGAGGCGAGACAGAAAGAGTCTTCTCATTACGCCCGTGATGAGTATCAGGGCCTTGGCGTGATGGCTTCTGGTCTTCAAGCTCGCGAGGCGAGACATGGTTCACGAGGTGAGACAGCAAGGGTTGCATTCTCCCGGCACGATCGGCCCTTCGAGGCTCGCGGCGAGGCGAACAGCCTCTCGCGGGGCGAATTCTTCCAGGATTGCAATTTCCACTGTTTTCCTCATTCCCTTGACTCTAAGTTAACCTGAAAATATGAAATAGCAGTGAATGCTTTATTCGACTCAAAATTAACTAAAATATCCTAAAATTACCTAAGAGACTCAAAATGCTGGTTGAGGACAATTAAATCTAAATTTGGGTGAAAAACGAGATTGAACTCGAATAATTGGCACAAAAGCCATGGTCTTACTAGTTATAAAACTAGATAACCAGAGGCTTGTCACAGAACAGTGCGTCCAATAAAGTACCAAAACCGCGCATCCAATAAAGTATCAGAATAGCCCGTCCATTAAGGTCAGAATGGCTCGTCCAATGACGTGGCAAATGGAGCTCGTCCATTAAGGTCAGAATGGCTCGTCCAATGACGTGGCATATGGAGCTCGTCCATTAAGGTCAGAATGTATCCGTCCAATGACGTGGCAAATGGAGCTCGTCCACCAGAGTAACAGAGACTCTCGTCCACTAGAGAAACAGAGGTGCTCGTCCACTAGAGCAACAGAAGTGCTCGTCCACTAGAGTAATAGAAGTGCTCGTCCACAAGAGTAATAGAAGTGCTCGTCCACTAGAGTAACAGAAGTGCTCGTCCACTAAAGGTGACAGAATCGCTCGTCCACTAGTCTTTGGACTTGATGAGTCCTTAATATGGAGCTCGTCTACTAGCCCGAATGAAAAATCATATGACTAGATAGACGTGATTATTTTCAAGATGGAAGCACTTATTTTATGAACGGGAATTCTATAAGGATTATCAGAATCTTAGTTCAAGAACCAGAAAGAGACTTTAAGCCTTCTCTCCTACTCAGTTTCACATTTATCAAGAAAAGACGGAAGCTACTCTCTCAAGCAACCTTGGGTAATCGAACCAAAGACCAGTTAAAGAATGATTCCAACATGCTTTATTCCCTAGTACCTCCGGGTCCTTACACGAAAAGGGAAGTGTACTCAAAGAAAGTACAAAAAGCTCTCTGCATAACTCGATATGGTCTGTATCACGATGCATAAAGCCACGATCCTTCATGTTAGAGAACAACCAACGACTATTGCATTAATGGATGCCCGTAATCGACTCTATTTCATTTAATGAAGTTTCGCTGAAGCCAACATCTGAGGGAATGTCTCTAATGGATCCTAAATGCTTGAAGACCATAAATACAGAAATCATTGAAGATGAAGAACAGAGAATACACATTGCATTAAAAAGCCATTACTCTGCGCATTAATTTCTTCATTCTTTCATTATGTATTCTTCAATCATTTGAAGTTATTACACAGACTTTCCTAAGCTTTACATTTAAACCACTCTCTGAGTGTTAGTGAAAGTTCTGTCTGTCTAAGTTGTATTCATTACAAACCAAATCTCTCAAACAAACCTGAGTGAGCCTGAAGAAGCTAAGTGTGCAAAGAATACTTGTCTTTGAGCATGAAAAGGCTAGGTGTGCAAACAATACTTGTCTTTGAGCCTGAAGAGGCTAGGTGTGCAAACAATACTTGTCTTGAGCCTAAAGAGGCTAGGTGTGCAAAGAATACTTGTCTTTGAGCCTGAAGAGGCTAGGTGTGCAAATAATACTTGTGTCTGTAACCTAATCAGTTATAGTGGATAAATCTTGGTGCTGCAAAGGACTGGACGTAGCTCTTTGCTTTGAAGAGTGAACTAGGATAAATAACTATGTCAATCTCTCTTTCCTTAAACTCTTTAATTGCTTTAGTTTTCTTACGTCTATCAAGTGGTGTGTTTGTAAAAGTCACCCGTCCATCCTGTATTCTTCCACTCATCCAAATCTAGCTTCTGTTTGCGAAAAGATTTCAACTTTGCTTAAATTCTGATAAACACAATTCAACCCCCCTTCTCGTGTTTATAGTTGTCTATTTCAGTTGGTATCAGAGCTCAACCTCTGGGTTCAGCATCTAACAGTGTAGAGGTAAAAGGTCCTGAAGAATAGACATGACTGTTAGGGCTAGGTCTAGTGGAAGTCATTAGACTGAAGGGGCTTCCCTAACCAGACCTCCTTACTTCAATGGAGAAAACTACAACTATTGGAAAGATAGATTTCAATGGTTCATTCTATCTACAAACTCTGATCTTTGGGATGTCATTACAGATGGTCCATTCATTCCCAAGAATGTTGATAACACGATGACAAACTAAAAGCTCGGTGGACCGGGCAGAAAAAGACAAAATGGGAGTTGAACCACAAAGCTAGATATAACATCATTTGTGCTCTCAATCCGGAGGAGTTTGAGAAGGTATGTGCTTGTGACTCTACCAAAGAAATATGGGACACTTTAGTCTGTCACACACGAAGAAACAGAGGAAGAAGCCAATCTCTGTTTGATGTCCAACACTGACTCAGACTCTGATGATGAGGTACATCCTGAATATGAGGAATTACTTGATGCCTGTGAGGAGTTGATGGAGGAATCCAACTGCTTATCTAAAGCCTTCAAATGCCTCAAGAGATAGAATGTAAAGATCACCGATGAGCATAAACGGTAAATCTCAATAGTACGAGAAGCTGGCTAAAGAGAACAGTGAGCTGAAGACTGAAAAGTCAAATGAAGCTAAGATCTCAAGTGAAACATCACCATGTGAAGAAGTTGAAAAACTTCAACAGAAAGTGGAAGAGCTCACTTCTGATCTTGCCAAATTTGTTAATGGTAGAGACAATCGACTAAGCTACTTGGCGATCAAGCACTCTCTTAACAAAGAAGGTATTGGATATGTCCATCGGACACATAATAAAGTATCAACTAAAGCTCCGCAGATTTGTTAAGTCAACCGTAACCAAATCAACACCAATTTGTGACTTCTTGAAAAACTGGGCATGTTATGTCTAAGTGTATCCATAAGAAGAGAAGGAAGTCTTCTGACACTCCTAGAACTAACATAAAAGGACCCGAAAAATATGGGTACCTAAAGATCAAATAATTTTTGTTGCAGTTGTCCTCAACAGACAAAGAAAACACCATTCGTACACTGGACAGTGGTTCTCACGTCATATGACAGGAGAAAGGTCTATGTTCCTAGACCTCCAACTTAAGAAAGGAGGACACGTTGCTTTCAAGGGAATCGAGAGAGGAAAGTTATAGGAATTGGTACTATTGGTGGTAAACCCCTCTTCCCTCTATATCTAATGTTCTTATGGTTTAAGGATTAAGACACAATTTGCTTAGCATAAGTCAATTATGTGATAGTGGTTTTGATGTTTCCTTTACCAAGGATGTGTGCATAGTTAAAGACTGTTGTGGAAAAACCCTCTTTTTCAGCTAAAAGGCAACAAAATCTTTATAAGATTGAATTGTCGATCTCTCCGATCAAAGTGTAACCTATCCGATGTCTAAAGAGGATGAGAGATGGTTATGGCATAAGAAACTAGGACATGCTAGTATGAAACTAATTTCTGAATTAAAAGGAATAATCTTGTGAGAGGATTTCCGATATTAGCTTTAAGAAAGATGTCTTGTGTGATGCATGTCAAAGAGGTAAACAGATAAAATCTAGTTTCAAATCTTAAAACCAAGTATCAACCTCTAGACCTCTTCGCTTGTTACACATGGATCTGTTTGGACCGATTAGTGTTGCCACCAATGGGGAAGAAAATATGGATTTGCATAGTTGATGACTATTCTAGATATACATGGGTACTCTTCCTAACACACAAGGATGAGTCTTTTAAGGCTTTCTCAGATTCTAAAAAAGAGTACAAAATGAGCAGGGTTTACGTATTTCTACCCTTAGAAGTGATCATGGGGGAGAATTTGAAAATGAGCGTTTAGACAGTCCTGTGAGGGAGAATGGAATCTCTCACGATTTCTCTGCACCTAGAACTCACACAGCAAAATGGAGTGGTTGAGAGAAAGAACAGATCTCTGCAAGAGATGGCTAGATCTATGCTCAATGAAAATAATCTCCCTAAGTATTTTAGGCGAAGCTGTAAACACCGCTTGTTATATACAAAAAGAATACTTATTAGGCCCTTTCTAAAAATGACTCCTTATGAATTGTGGAAAGGAAAAAGCCCCAACACATCTTATTTTCATGCTTTTGGATGTGAATGTTTTATTCCAAAACCAGAGATAATCTTGGAAAGTTTGATTCTAAGGTAGACAAAGGTATTTTCATAGGATATTCTAAAAAGTCTAAGGCTTTTAGAGTATATAATTCAAGAACTTGTATTATTGAAGAATCTGTCCATGTTAAATTCAATGATGGATTAAAGACTGATAAAAAACTATCAGATCTAGAAGATGATCTTGCAGGTCTTGATATAAACAAACCAGAAAGTCAACAACCCGATCTAACCAAAACAGAACCTGTGCCTAAGGCTGAAAGACAAGTGGAACAGACGAGTCAAGATCTTCATGATGATCTCAAAGGGATTGGAAGTTCAACACTCATCATCCTAAGGATCTTATTATTAGAAATCCTTCGAAGGAGTAAGAACCAGATCCACATTAAGAGAATCAAGCAATGTGGCCTTTATTTCAGATTTGGAGCCTAAACATATTGAAGAAGCTCTTGAGCATGAAAGCTGGATTCTTGTTATGCAAGAAGAACTTAACCTGATTCACAAGAAATGATGTCCCGGATGCTTGTCTCTAAGCCTAAAAACAAGTCGGTTATTGGAACAAGATGGGTCTTCAGAAACAAATTGGATGAAGATGGTAAAGTTGTCAGAATAAGGCAAGGTTAGTAGCTCAAGGCTATAACCAACAAGAAGGTATTGATTATACTGAAACCTTTGCACTGTAGCTAGAATAGAAGCCATATGCATTTTAATGTCATATCTTTGTACAACACCAAATTACCCTGTTTCAAATGGATGTAAAAGTGCTTTTCTAAATGGTATAATTGAAGAAGAAGTGTATGTTAAACAACCCCTGGTTTTGAGGATATCGATAAACCTTGATCACGTTTTCAAACTTAAAAAGGCATTATATGGTTTGAAACAAGCACCTAGAGCATGGTATGATAGACTCAATTCTTTTCTCATGCATAATGGTTTTACTAGAGGACAAGTAGACACTACTCTGCTCAAAAAATACTCTAACGAGAACTTTATTATAGTTCAAATTTATGTTGATGATATTATTTTTGGAGCAACAAATGAAAAGTCTGTGCAAGGAATTTTCAAATCTAATGCAAGCTGAATTTGAGACGAGCATGATGGGAGAATTGAAGTTCTTCCTTGGATTACAAATCATAGACAAGTGATGGAATTTACATCCATCAACAAAAATATACCAAGGAGATACTCAGAAATAAAAAATGGAAAATGCAAAGCTCATGAAAACCCCTATGCAACCCAATGCAAAACTAAGCGAAGATGGTAAGGTAAAAGGTAGATCAACCTGCCTACGAGGTATGATTGGCTCTCTACCGTACTTAACTTCAAGCTGCACTGACATTCAATTTAGTGTTTGTATGTGTGCTAGATTCCAATCTGATTCTAGAGAATCTCATCTTAAAGGTCATAAAAGAATATTTAGATATTTGCTTGGAACTACTAATCTTGGTTTGTTTGTATTTAAGATCAAAAGAATAAAGATTAGTGGGATATTGTGATGTTGATTTTCCTTGGAGATAGAATAGAAAGAAAAAGCACCGGTGGAGGATGTCACTTCATTGGAGCAAGTTTAGTCTCATGGTCAAGCAAGAGTCGACAACCATTGCCTTGTCTACTTCGGGCAAGAATACATCTCGCACAAGTAGTTGCGCTCTCAACTCTTATGGGTAAAACATCAACTTGAGGATTACTCTATTTATGAACATAACATATCTGTATGGTGTGATAATTCGAGAGGATATGCTTAACTAAAAATCCAATTCAGCATTCTAAGGCTAAACATATTGAAATCAAACATCATTTCATTAGGGATTATGTTCAAAAGGCATCTTTGATATTAAGTTTGTTAAAACCGAAAATCAATGGGCTGATATTTTCACTAAAGCCCTCGCGGAAGATAGGTTTTTATTTATTATGGGGATAATCTAAACATGCATTGTATTGTTGAATGACATGTCCGAATGTTAAGCTATCTGTTTCTAAATCTGTCATTACTCCTATATACATGTTCTTTCAACTAAGCATTAGTTCAGGGGAGTAATGATACAATAGTTTAAGTGGAGTATGTCTAATATGTCCTGCTGCATTACTATAGTTTTCTTCACATGTTATCTTGCCCTTAACATATCTCATAATTAAAACTTGATAACCCTTTTTGATGTTGACAAATGAATAGGGAGAATGGGAGAAATGAAAATGGGAGAATAGGAGAAATAGAATCGGAGAATGAATATGATATAACCTTTGTTGCTTAAAAGAAAATTTCAACCTGCGATATATGCTATCTTCTTTGTTGATATTTTGTGAAGTTCATTAAATCATCTCAATGTTTGTCATCATCAAAAAGGGAGATTGTTAAGTCTCTAAAATGTCCGAATGTGCATTTCCAAGTTTTGATGAGAACTAAACATTGGTTAACGATTTAATTAACCTTCATATTGGTTGCTAACCTATCTATCGAGTGTGCAGATTCAATCAGACACCAGACGCCCACAAAGTGTAGAAAGGGAAGCGTCCAACAAAGTGTAACAAACAGGCGTCCAACAAAGTGTAGAAAGCAGACGTCCAACAAAGTGTAACGAAGCAGAAGCGTCAACAGCCGAGTGTTTGAGCGCGCGTCAAAACGCAAGAGAAACAACTTACGTCCACCAAAGTATTGTAAGCGACGTCTACCACGTGGCATTGGAGCGCGTCAATAAAGCATCGAACAGTCGTCCAATAAAGTACGAACCGTAGCGTCAATAAAATATCGAATAGCCCGTCCATTAAAGTGAATGGCTATCATCAATGGCGTGGCATATGGAGCTTTCGTCCATTAAGTCGAATGGCTCGTCCAATGATGTGGCATATGGAGCTCGTCCATAAAGTGTCGAATGTATCCGTCAATGACGTGGCAAATGAGCTAGTCGACCGAAGAATAAAACTCTACCACCAGAGCAACGAGAGGTGCTCGTCCCACTAGAGCAAAAGAAGTGCTCATCCACTAGAGTAATAGAAGTGTCATCCACTAGAGTAATAGTGCTCGTCCACTAAGTAACAAAGTACTCATCCGAAAAGGTGAGCTGCTTCCACTAGTCTTTGGACAATGAGTCCTTATGGAGCTATCCCTACTAGCCAGAATGAAACTCAAATGACTAGATAGACGTGATTATTTTAAGATGGAAGCACTTATCTTATGGCGAATTCTATAGGATTATCAGAATCTTGGTTTCAGAAGAGGAAGGGACTTGAAGCCTTCTCTCTCCTACTCAGTTCCACATTTATCAAGAAAAGTCAAAGCTACCCTCGACAACCTTGGATAATCCCGAACCAAAGACGGTTAAAGCTTCTGTCCCTGATACTGCTCTGGTCCTTAACGAAGGAGTGTACTCGACAAAGTAAAAAAGCCTCTGTATAACTCGATATGGATGTATCACGATCCTAAAGCCCATGATCATGCATTTGTTGAGTACAATATGACTCTGTGCATTAATGGCTGCAGAGCGTGTGCATTTAATGAAGTTACTTGACCGACATACGAGAAGATGTCTCTAATGGATCCTAAATTGCTGAAGACCATAAATACGAAGTCATTGAAGATGAAAAAAGATACATTGCATTAAAAGCCATTTACTCTGTATTAATTTCTTCATTCTTTAAGTCACATTCTTCAATCATTTGAAGTTATTACCAGAACTTTCCTAAACACATTAAACCACCGCAGTGTTAGTTGAAAGTTCTGTCTGTCTAAGTTGTATTCATTACAAACGATATCACTCAAACAAGCACAGTCTGAGCACGAGAAGGGGCTAAGTGTGAACGAATACTTGTCTTTAAGCACGAAAGGCTAGGTGTGCAAATGATACTTGTCTTTGAGCACGAAGAGGTAAGTGTGCAAACAATGCTTGTCTTAAGGCTAGAGAGGTTAGGTGTCAAGAATACTTGTCTTTGAGCCTGAAGAAGAGGCTAGGTGTGAAATAATGACGAATGTACAAACTAATCAGTTATAGTGGATAAATCTTGAGTTTGCTAAAGGGTTTAGGCGTGACTCTTTGACTGAAGAGTGAGACAGGGTAAATCAGCTGTGTCAATCTCTTTCCTTAAATTCTTTAATTGCCTTGGATTTAACTACCTATCAAGTGGAAGTCATGAGGCGAAGGGCTTCCCAACGAGACCTCCTTACTTGATAGGAAAACTACAACATGGAAAGATAGATTTCGATGGTTCCTTCTATCTACAAACTCGATCTTTGGGATGTCATTATAAATGGTAAGATTCATTCCCAAGAATGATAATGCTAGTGACAAACCAAAAGCTCGGTGGACATGTACGAAAAAGACAAAATGGGAGCTGAACCACAAAGCTAGATATAACATCATTGTACTCTCAGTGGAGGAGTTTGAGAAGGGATTATTATACTTGTGGCTGCCAAAGAAATATAGGACACTTTACCATTCGTCACGAAAGAAGGCAGAGGAAGAAGCCAATCTACATTTGATAGGACTACGACTCAGACTCGATGATAGGTACATCCCCAACTATCAGAATTACTTGATGCCTATGAGGAGTTGATGGAGAATCCAACTCTTATCTAAAGCCAAATCCTCGAGAAGTATGTAAAGCTCACGGTGAGCATAAGCAGAAATCCAAAAGTCGAGGGTAAGTAAAAGAGAATGAGGTGAAGGCCGAAAAAGTCTAATGAAGCTAGATCTCAAGTGAAACATCACCATCTGAAGAAATTTGAAAAACTGTCACGAGGAAAGTGGAAGAGCTCGCCAGTCTTGCCAAATTTGTTAATGGTAGAGACAATCGGCTAAGCTACTTGTGATCGAGGCGCTCTCTTAACAAGGAAGGTATTGGATATGTCCATCGGACCATCACTAAAGTATCAACTAAAGCTCTACAGTCTCATTAATCATGTGTACAAATCAACAATTCTTTAACCACGTGGAAAAATTGGGCGTGTTATGTCTAAGTGTATCCATAAGAAGGAAGAAGTCTTCTGAGACTCCCAGAACTATGAGAAATGACCAGAAAAATATGGGTACCTAAAGTCAAATAATTTTTTTATTTGCAAATGTCCTCGACACACTGAGTACACAAAAAGAGGTTTCCAGCCGGTTGTGCAGCTCATGTCGGTTTCAAACTGATGTGAAGCGGCCGATATGTTTATTGCCTTTACGCTCGGTTTTAAAGCCCGTGTGTAAAGTATATTTTAAACATCGGTTTTAATACTAACCGATGTTAAAATTAATTTTAGCAATTGATAACCGGGGTTGTAAATTTAACTTTCTACATCGGTTCTTGCTTAAAAACCGATGTGTGTAAAATTGACTTTCTACACGGGTTTTCTAAAGAACCGATGTGTAAAGTTCAATTTAGACAGTTTATAAGCAAAACCAGATGTAGAAAGTGTCTCACATCTAAGTATTTGGGAACTGGTGTGTAAAATCTCATTTTTTTAATCTATTATTCACATTTCAATCATTCTATTTTCACTAATGTTGATATCAATAAACAAACCAAGTAGCCATTCAGGCCACACAAAACAACAACAAAATTTCTAACCAGTTTTTGACACAATCATTCAAAGCAAACATACTTATTCAATTTTTCTTACTTAGCTAATTAGCTCTTACACATATGGTTAATTTTTTTAATGAATGAAGCAACCTTTTATCAAAGCTACATCAAAACAGAAGAAGTTAATGCAACTCACAGGACTAATACATATCATGGAGTCGAAAATGCATTACTTATAGCTAGTATATGATAAGTTTTAAACTAACTACATATATACAAACTATGGGTGATACACTTCAAGAAAGAAAGTTGCCAACACTCTTTATGATGTTGATGCGAACCAGACAATGGAGATGGATTGTTGAATATCTGCAAGTTTAATTGGACAAAAGATTATATCTTTTAAGTAATAACTAACATAAAACATATAACGAATCTATACTATTACTTCTAATTGTGTCAATTAACATTTACCTCACTCCATCTTTAAGTGATCCAGAGGAGATAATTTCCAACATCCACTGCATCACATAGTAGTAGCTACATTCCCAGGACCCAGTAGTATACGTGATTACGTACAAATGAAACCCAATTAGAATACGAGGAATTAAATTAAAATAGAAATCAATTATTGTACCACGGCGATTGATGATTTGAACTAATAAATATCTTACATTAGAATAATCCATCGATGTTCTCGAGTACGTTCACCTGTTGATGTACGGATGCATTAATAGACCCTATCATGACAAAAACATTAATTAAAGTATATATAATAGATTTTTGATAATTAAAACAACTGCGGTACGATTATAAAGTATTTTAATGCTTACGTTTGATGATCGTCTTGATTGATTCACCGGCTTATGTTCAAATGAGCGTAAGAAGACCACGACGTTCATTCTGGGTACAAGAAAACAACTTGTAATGCCAGGCTGTATTTATATCAATTAGTGATCGAAGTCATATATAGAGTTATACTTAAATTAATAACCGGTACTACTTTTATTGAGATAAGGCGCAAGATAGAAGTGATGATCGTCTCAGGCAAGTATATCACGTGATGGTAGTGACCGGTCTTCGATGCTACGAGAACATCACCTGAATGAACATGGGGTCAATGAACCCATAAAGGGCGAGGTTACTCCCTGATGGACTAACATATGATGCAAGATACCTAATATATTGGAAAAACATGTTAATTATCATTGTATTTAAAAATTAATTACGTATTCAACTTATAAATAAAATGTAATTACGTGCACAAACGATATGTGTGCGTAACTGGCATTTCTTTATGGAGTGCCATCTCCATAAGTTCTTGCTTTGGTATATATCCCATCAGGGTGCATGCATTATGTTCCAGCGTTACCCGGCGCATCATCCCCATGGTGACAACTTGTATAGTAAGATCTTTTAAACATCACCATGGCCAGTGCCCCAGTCGATCCCCTAAACAACATAAATATATATTATTAATCCCTGGATACTCAGTTATTTAATTCAGTTATGAACTAAATGGTCAAATGAATACCTTGGCGAGGGAGACATCTCTGGTCTTCCCTGATCAGACCTTTTAGGCACAATATCATTTCCAACATCCTTAACAAATACAAATAAAGCATTATCTTTAACAATAATAAATATATTTCAACTATGAATATAGAAAAGCACAACTAACGAATAACTCGAATGCAACAAGAAAGTACTATATTCTGGCGTGAGGACGGTTCAGGGGCACACACTGTTTGAACCTCCCGCTGGGCATGTGGACTCGAGCACTTGAGATCTCGAATAATCTCAACAGACACCTAGATGATCATCCTAACTATCCGATGGTGTATGGTATTACCTAACTTATGATATGCCTACCCAATGCCACTAGCGGCGATGATGATGATCATCAACATCCAGCTCACCACTATAAGGGGTCGCCATCACATCATCATCATCATCATCATCAAGAAGAAGATCATCATCATTTTGAGGATGATGAGGAGGATCACATGAGGCCAAAGGCTCAATGGACAAGAGGGTTGGACAGAGGTTGGACACCGACTGTCATCCTGCGCTTTGGGGAGAAAAGAAGTAAATATTGCCATCAACTGGGCAAATCCCGTTCATCTCGCACCAGCCGGATTTTGATCTGTAATTTTAGTTGAGACTCATCTGAAATCAATCCACGTGGCATGGTGAAGATGAACCATGTGTATAGGCGAACTCTACTCCCCCTCCAACACCAATGACACGGCGCGGGTGGTGCAGTCACTGGGTAGCGGTGAGATAAGATATCATTGCGTCCTCTAGAACAAAGGTTCCCCGGGTTAGGTGATCATCCAAGGTATCGTATCACATAAAAATATCGTGTCACTTACATGATAACAATCGTAAAATGACAATTTATGAAGCTATACCCCAATCCTGCCATTACTTGGGGGATCCCGAGATGTATATTGTCCTTCTGCTTTGTTAGCCCTCTTCCATGAACGATGGCGTGGGGGATGAGGTGGATCAACAACCTGGAAGATTTTCAGACATTGGGATCCACGAGAATCGTTCCTCGTTGACGTGCTTTTCCCTCTTCAACCATTTTCTTAACAACTTTTTATATCCCCCACGAGACATGACACTTGGGGGTAGACATTCTGCTTTGGTTTTCCCCACCCTTACCCTACTCTTTCTGTATAAATAAAAGACAATTAAATTGCACAAATAAATGAAATTAATGCATTACATAAATTTGTGAGACAAATCAAATAAGTTAACCTCGAAAGTCGGACTCACGCCTCTGGGCCTTCCCGAACAAAGCGATCCCACGCCGCTTGTCAAGAAACTGACACACCTCAAGTGGGTTCTTTTTACTTTTTGGACCGAGATATATAGTATCACGCCGGAGTCGGCCTTAAAACCCCTCCAACGGCTCTCAAGTACTTCAAACAAACGCTTCTTCATAGCGTATGTCCGTAAAGATGTCAAATGTCAACTACATTAAGACCAAAAGAATCAACGAATTACTGTATATTATTAAGATAAAAATAAAGTAGATACAGACAAACCAAAGAGTAGAATATAGATACGTTAATACTCCCCATATACGTCTCCTTCACGTCCCCCTTGACATCTCTCCACCTATCAATGAGTATACTAGGCGCTTCTAGCAAGGGTCGCCACAACCCCGTATGATCTTCCTGACTAATAGGTTTGAGGTTATCATCAAAATCTACTCTTATCCTCCATTGACCCACGGTTAGCGGTCAAATGCCTCATCAGTGTGGTACGTCTACCCCCTTCCACCTAAGAGACGGGGTCTACGACCCTTGCATGAAGGAGGTGTATCCTCATGATCAGCCATGTATACTGTTTAAACCACAAAAAAAAAAAAAAAAAAAACATTGCGTATATCGAGATAAAATATCAAACATAACTTATAAATACTCGATCAACGTACATAAACATAACTTATAAATATCAACGTAACACATAATATGCCAAACTTGATGGTAATATCAAACTAAACTTACTTTTGGTCAATTAGTAAAGTTCTCCTACCCCTTCTTATCATTGATAGCATGTACATCATCCACTTCATTTCTCATTGAAATTAGGCACTCGTGTTGAAAAAAAGAAGGAGTATCGAAATATCAAGAGTTGAATCGTGATTTCCCTCCCCTCCATTATACATGTTTTTTTCCCAGAGAACCACGCGACCACCTTTTGTTAGAAGGATCACGGATATAAAACACTTGTTTTGCTTGGGATGCCATGATGAAAGGTTCCTCTTTATTACCTACCTTACTAAGGTCCACCAATTTGAATCCTAACTACTTCGCTTTGCACACCATTGCTATGGCCACCCACTGACATTTAAAAACAGTACTCTAAACTTCTGTAATCAACCTCCCATATCTCTTCAATGATTCCAAAGTATGAAACCGATGCCATAACAGGTTTTTATCTTTCGAACTAGAGAAATGCATGGACTCGGCCGACGACCATAACCCCACATGCCTTGCATAGTACTTTTGTCATCCGGGACTTTGTATAGAAGGAAAACTTATTGATATCGCACCACTCCAGCATATGACATCAAAGTTAGGCCCTGTGCTAGCCATTTTAATGTAGCGAAGATACCATCCTTTGCAATTTTTCTTTAAACCAGTCCAAGAAAGTCTTGTTATGCTTGTTCAAACACCATTTTTCATTCATTCTAGGGTAAGTTTCATTGATGATGTTTTTATGCTCACATAAGATGGTTCAACCTCATCGGTGTTATTCAATATATACAAATGTGCTTGAAGCACTTCCTCCCGATCCATGCTCTGACTTGATGATACCTGTGTACCCTTACCATCATATCTTCCTTCGTGTGAACTTGGAAGCCCTACGGGTTCCGCTTCGACATGTAATACGTACAAAACTCAATAGCTCTACACAACATACCTTTCAACAATAGATGCCCGACGGTGGATTTTTCATATATCCTTTGGTGGATCTTCATGTATCGTTTCAACCTGACATTCACCTTAAATAAACGGGACCTCACAATCTAATCTCCCCTCACTAGATGAACAATCAAATGAACCATGATGTCAAAAAATGAAGGTGGAAAATACATCTCCAATTGGCACAATACAATGGCTGCCTCATTTTCCAACTCATCCAAATTTTTAGTGTCAATGACCTTGCTCCATATAGCATTGAAGAATAAGCATAACCTAGTAATGGCATGTCTCGACTTTTTTAGGCAATATGTCACGATGGTCACCGTAGTAGTTGTTGATCAAGACATGACAATCATGAGACCCAAGCCAACTAATTTGAGATCTTTCATTGAGAAAGTCTTCCATATTTGAAGAGTAACCTCAAAGGCACTTTGACTCCCGTAGACATTCAGGAAACTTCTTTTCTTTTTTTTTATAAAGTATGACATCGCCAGGGCAAATAATTCTTCTTATCCCCACTTTAAGTGGAGCTAACTGCTCGGATACCCTGTAATTCAGATCCGCATTGGCATTCACACCATCCTTGTCTTGCCTTGAATGTTGAGAAGCTTGCCCGATTAAACGCCATGCACACATTTTTCTACATGCATCCACATACAATGTCTTACATCAAGCTTGCACAGTTTAGAAGATCAAAGAAGATCGATCTCTTCTTCCATATTTTCTTCTCTTAGCCTTCCGGGTCTTCCCATAGATAACATTTAGTGTTGTTCACCCTTTCATAAACTTGCTCTCCATCAAGGCCACCGGAGCAATTTCATTCTCCAAGTCCATGGCTTTCCTCAATCTCGATAAGGATGATTACGCCGGAGAAATCTCCGATGCCCAAGGTGAGCCGCTTCCTTCCATGTTGATTGATGGTAACATGTGCCTTCTTCACATAATGAACATGCTTTATGCCCTAACACTATACCCACCAGTTCCATTATGCTTCGGAAAGTCATTGATGGTGCAAAATACGCCGATCAATGTCTCACGCACCTCGGCGATCACATCAACGCCTTCATCCCACATCATTCTCAAGTCTTCAATCAAGGGACTCAGATAAACATCAATATCATTTCCTGGCTGTTTAGGACCAAATCATCATACTTAACATAATGTATTTCTTCATGCACTCAAGAGACAGTTAGAAATTACAAGGAGAACATGCCATGAACTATGAATACTACTTAAGTTTCATATGGATTCATTCCATCGGTAGTAAGTCCAAGCCTGAGGTTTCTGGGCTCATGCTAAGAAATCCGAAAGAACTATCAATTCTCTTCCATTAGAAAGAATCCCGATGCTGAAGTCGTCCATCACACTTCCTCTATCGCATGATCTAATGTTCTTTCGTCATTTACATTAGCAAACAATCGCTCGAACAGCTGAATCACGGAAGATACTATAACACCTTCTCAGGAGGACCTTTGGTGACCACATCACAACTAGAATCACCATCCTTCACTTTGTAGAGTGATACCCCACACGGGCACTCGTGCATCTCTTCAAACTCTCCGTACAATATGCAATCATTGGGGCAAGCGGTATTTTCTTATACTCCATACCCATCGGAACACAATTCTTCGCCTCATAGTTTCGAGATGGCAATGTGTTGCTTCTGAAAGCATTTCTTTCAACAACCAAGCAATTCGAGAAAGCTTTTATCGCTCCACCCATTTCGCCTACATTGAACAATCTTTAACACCGCTGACAACTGTGAAATTAGTGCACCGGATACAAAGCCACTTAGCATCATCGCACAAAGTATCATACACATGCGCGCCTTGAAAAGTCTCTTGCCCAACATCACGGATCATGTCCTCTAGTCCATCGTCCATTTCCACGCTATCAACTTCCTCTCTATCCGACACCCTACCTGTCTAACGATTCACCATGGCATATCCATGTTGTATAACTCCTACAAATCCCCTCACAAATAAGATGATCATTTATTTCCTCACCTTCTAGTCGTCTCTCATTCAAACAAGTTAACACAAGGACAATAAAACCTTTCGTTACCACTATCAAGAGCATTTGTTTTTGAAATCTGTAGAAAATATTCCACTCCATTCTCATACTCTCACTTGTCCGTCTAGCATTCATCCAACCGCGATCCATGACTAAACCAATACCTTCGATCAGTCCAACATATTCATCAACCACTTCTTATGAGGTATGGCCCTATCCCATTCGAGAAGAAACTTTTCCAACATTCGGTTCGTAGTTCTTAACTCATGCTCATACTAGGCAAAATTTTCTATTTCCCCGGGTCTCCACGTACACTCTTGAACGCGATGACATCCACCACGATAAAGTATGCACCGGAGAACGAAAGGAAATGTATCAATCCGAACTTTTCATCAAGTATATAACATTAGAACCAATGAATAATTATTTTAACGAATTAAGAAAAGTTTTTTCCCCACTTCCAACTTTAGACAACCAAGATCCAACACAATGGCGGTACAGTCTAATGCACTAATGCACGTTCATTAGTATTGCATCTCAAACGGAAACTAAGGCTTACTATTTATGTAGCTTGCATGAAGATGGGGCTTGAAAAGTGAAGAAAATTAGCCAAACAGAGCCCTTCACGCTCTAGTTCCTTGAAGCCATCAGGCCCGGGATCGATAGAGGCTTAAAAGAAAGAATGGAAAAGTCTTGAACTGGTCACGCCATCCCGGGATGCCTCCATCACGGTAGTGACATATAAGTCCCAGGACCGCTCGCAGGGCGGGTGAATCGATCACGGCCAGTCGTGATGGTTGACACACGCGACGGGACCAAAGGAAGCAACCTCCAAGAAGCGAAACCTATCACGTTAGCCGTGATGGCCATCACGAGCCGTGACATGCCAACTAAGCCAACCCTCACAGGGAACCGATCACGGCCCCCAGCCGTCGATGAGTGGTCACGCACGTGAAGGACCAACCAGGTGAAGCAACCTCTAAGAGCAGAACCTATCACGGCCCAGGGCGTGATGGCCATCACGACGGGACATGCAATCCCGAACCACGGTTCAGAGAATCATCACGGCCCCGTGATGGTGAGTCCGCGACAACTGAAGAACCAACCAGTTGAAGCAACCTCGAGGTGAACCGTCACGGCCTACCCACGCCGCCACACTGGCCTACGCAGGTGACTACCACCACCGAAAAAATCCAGTCTTGGAGCAAAGGTAACAACACATGCAAGTATATTTATCCAACCATTTCTAAACAAAGTTCATAACTTTTCTAAACGAAACAAATATATACCTGAGGGACGAGCAAAAATGGCCCTTCACGCAAACGAGGGTAGCTTCGCGGATGATAGTTCTCAAGTGGGTCTCTTATGGAGTAAAAATGAAGGCTGCATCGTAGCGGGTCTTCTTTGTCGCGATTGAAAAGGGAAAAAGGACGTGAAAGAAGGGGGGAGTTAGAGAGAGAAAGAAAGAGAGAGAATGAGAAGAAGGAAATGCAAAAAGAGAGAGAATGAGAAATAAGGAAATGCAGAGAGAATGAGAATGAGAGAGAGAGACGCATACCACGAGGGTAGCTCATGATGTGAGTGCAAAGTGAGAGAGATGGGAGGCAAAGACAACGCAGGAAAGTTAAACAAGCCGCGCGTAAGACGAGGGAGGAGGGAGTGTTGTGTTTAGGGTAAGGCCAGTGAACTCAAGAATTGAGGCGCAAAACACAAGGAGGGAAATAGAAAAAATGGAACTATTACACACCGGTATATGAGGAAAACCGATGTGTTAAACATCTTCCCACACACCTGGTTATGACAAAACCGATGTGTAAACATTAAACTTTTAAATTCCGATTTTTTCTTTTTAATTTTATACACGGTTAATAAAAACCGTGTGTAAAAGTAAAATCTAAATTTCTATTTTTTTCTTTTTATAATTTTATACATCGGTTATTTAAAACCGTGTGGTTACTCACCATTTTACACATCGGTTTAAAAGAACGATGTTGAATGTTAAAAATGAAGTTTTAATTTTTTTATTTTAATTTTACACATCGGGTTATAAATATCCGATGGAAAAGTTTTTACACATTTATTCTCCCTAAAACCGATGTGTAATACTTTCGTTTTAATTTCCAAAATGCCACCTGCTCGTTTCTCCGCCGGTTTATACTAAACCGATGTGTAAACTCCGATGTAGAATCACTTTTCTGCACTAGTGTTAGTTAAAAAATTTAGCCTTTTTTTTGTAACTGGGGTATCTTTGCGCATTGCGATGGCGAGACTAATCCCCTCGAGTGGGCAGACCACTGGGGCGCAAACCTGCTCCCTCAAGAGTTTTAATGTTCTTGTTGCATTCAGAGGCCCAAGATTCGAACTCAAGACCTTGATTAAATTGGAAGGGACTCGTGTCATCTCATCCAAGTCGCTCTTGAATTCAAAAAAAAATTAGCCTTTTTAAAGTGCTTTGCACTTTCACAATTTTTTATATTTAAGTATAGTTAAAAATTATATAAAAAATTCAGATTCAAAAGAGTGTGTTAAATTTCCCCAGTCCAGCCGGGATGTTCGACTGGTTGAGCGTAGACCGGACCCCTCTCCGGTCCACGGTCGAACCATGGAACCGGAAAAAGAGGTTCAATCGAAAAAAATCACAAAAAACCGGGTCGAACAGGACCAACCGAAAACCGGCCGGTTCATTAAAAATTCAAAAATTTAAAAAGGTTTTTTTTAAAATAAAAAAGGCTAGAGCATCATAAATTGAATAACATACTCCAATTTTTGCTTGTTTAAGTTTTTAAATAATTTGGACTTAATATGAAAATTAGAATTTGGATTGAAATTGTACTTTTTATTTGATCTATTTGTATGAATGTGGTGTGTCATACATATACTTCTGTTCAACCTAGGTTGAATCGATTGGACCTTGAACCACGCTCCTTTTTGGTTCTCGGTTCAACCGATTTTTAAAACATTGCATTCAAATCAACATCTTACCTAACATTGCTTGGCGTGATGGTTTGGCACCTCGTCTCTTAACCAAGTGGTAGTGTGTTGATCCTTGAGAATGGAACGTCAACGCCGAGGTAGTACTTTTGCCCTTAATTGGTCGACCCGGTGCGGAGTGGTTGCTCACTTGCCACCATTTTTTAAAAAAATCAACATCTTAATCATCGAAGTTTATAAAAAATTACATATAATATAGGGCACGTTTATTTGTGGATTAAAAAAACACAATTTTGATATTAAACAATTTAAAGATTATCTTTAGAGATTTTAAAGAAAAAAAAAAACTGTTTTGTGTTTGTTTAAAATCACAAAAAATTAATTTTTAAAATGTGAGTTACTATTTAGTGCTTTTTTCCAAAAGCTAATAATAGTAACATTTTATTTTAACACATAAAAATTATTTTAAAAAATCCCATTTTTATGAAAAACTTAAATAGATACAATCAAACTTATTAAAAATGATTTTTTCTTAAAAAATGATTTTTAATCAAATAATCTATAACAGAGCCCTCCCATAATTAATCGACACATGAATTATTTTGGTATTTAACTATTTTTTTTTTTTTTGAAGAACTTACATTTGCATGATTTGTCCTTAAAATTTTACTATTAAAGTTTATTAAGTTTTTGGCACATGAGTTGGCCCCTAACCCACTTGGCACCAAGGGCTTTGAGGCCTCATAGGCTTTATTGTATTGTGGGGTTTTTGACCCTATGGTCCTAACCCACATGGTTAGGCCAAATGGGCTGAGTCGGCCCTTTTGACTCCAAGTGGAACCTTTAAAATAATATTTTACACTTATCTTTTCTTTTATTCATTGGTCAAAATTTGTATATGCATATGTTGTTTTTTATTGTTGTCCAATTTAGTTGTCAAAATATCATTTCTCTTTTTCCATTGATCATTACCTTCCTGTATACAGGTTTAAGTACCTCTTGTGTTCAAGTTAATATACTTTTTTCTTATAAAAAAAATTTGTCTCTTACAAAAAGAAAGCTTCGTCCCCACTTGTATTCGTTCCATACATGTGATGCCATATGTTCACAAAGAATGGTCGGACTCTTTTCTTCTACTTGAACCACTGAATGATGCTATAATTATAAATAATAGCAGGTTGTGAGCTAAATTTCATGCAAGTTGTGAGATATTTTCAAAATAAATGTTTGGAAGGTTACATGATATTAAGTGTTAAATACAATTAACGGTTGTTACCTTGCAAGATTTGATGTCTTGGTTCAGTGGTAAAACCTAGGCTTGGTATTCATTTGGTCAAGGTTTGAAACTCACCTAAGGTCATTTTAATATGTTTATTTTGCAGTTTTATTTTTAAAAACGTTTAAATATGGAAAAGGTATCATGGGAGGACTCGATCCCGGAAGAAATCAGGTAAAGGGACACATCGCTGGCCACTAGGCCAACTGTTATATTGTGTCATTTGTTAACCGTAAATGTTACCCCCCCAACTCTTGTATTTTACCTTTGGTGAAACCCTTGGAGGGTAGTTTTCTTTCACCAGTGGTAGAGTTGGTCTATAAATGGAACCATCTGCATGCGGTGAAAGATCACGAAAATCTCAAAATTCCCCAAGCCATCTTCACTCCAAATCACCTTCTTTTCTCCTTGTGCTCGGAGAGAGTTAAGAATACTATTGTTCAGTAAACCGCCATTGCGATACCCTTGGTTTAGGGTGTGGAAACCAAACCAAGGTTCTCCATTGCTTCTCTAGGGGGATTCGCCAGTTACACTGTTGCATCCAATCTACGAGAGAGATTGGTGGGGGCGAATCGAACCTAAAGCCTAGTGTCCTCACACGTCTTGGAGATTGTGCATTACCATTATTTTCTTCTTCTTTTGTTGCAGATCCATACCCCATTTTCTAACAATCTTTAGGATTCGATTTGCGTAATAATGGCGTTCACGTTGAAGGAGATGACTTCGACTTTATGAAACGAGAGGTTTGAAGGCGGAAACTTTCATCACTTGGCAAAAGAAGATGCACTTCCTTCTTACAACATTGAAGGTGGCATATGTGTTGAACACACCAAGACCAGAGGAAAGAGGAAGATGAGACCATCAATAGAGACTCACGAAGGGAACATGGGGGTTAATGGTGACTACATTTGCATGGGGCATATTTTTTGAATGGCATGACCAGACTCATTGTTCGTGTGTATCAAAACGCGGATCCTCCAAAGAACTATGGGAGAAACTTAAGGCAAAATACATGATGGATGGACGCAACAATAAGAAATTTCTTGTTGGTCGTTTTAATAATTATAAAATGGTTGATGGTATGCCTATCATGGAAAAATACATGAAATTGATCGTATACTCAATAACTACAAACAACATAATATGCACATGGATGGAACCATCATTGTCTCCTCAATCATTGACAAACTTCCTCCTTCATTGAAAGACTTTAAAAGAAGTCTTAAACATTGGAAAGATGATATTTTCTCTTGAACAATTGGGTAATCACCTTCGTTTAGAAGAAGAGTATCGTGAAACAAGAGTGATACTAAAGAACATTCATTTTATGAGAAGGTGCATGTAGTATAGGAAGGAAAACGGTAAGTCCTCTAAAAAGAGGAATCGAGATTTTGGAAATTAAAATCTCATGAAAACAACAATGAGAAGGACTACAAGAAAAAGAAAAAGAAAAATGGTTGTTTCTATTGTGGAAAACCGGGACATTTCAAGAGGAATTGCCAGTCTCTAAAAAGGAAAAAGAGAAGATCTAGTGCAACAAAGGACAATCTTGTTGCGGTCATTTCGAAATCAACATGATAGAAGATGTTGGATCATGGTGGATTGACTCAGTGCAACTCTCCATGTGTGTAAGAACAAGGATCTCTTCAAGACAATTAGTGAAGAAGATGGAACCCTTCATATATGGGAAATGTATCAACGCCTAAGTTGAAGGCAAAGGGACGGTGGAACTAGAATTTACTTGGGAAAAGTAGTCACTCTTATAGATGTTTATTATGTACCAGATGTTAGGAAGAATTTAATTTCTGTACCATTACTTAATAAGTACGGGTTCAAATGTATTTGAGGGAGACAAGTTTATTCTCTCTAAGGAAGGAATGTTTGTAGGAAAGAGATACCTTTGTGAGAATATGTTCAAACTCAATATTATTAATAATAGTGGATTTATTTATGCTTATATTGTTGAGTCTTGTAATTTATGGCATTCTCGTTTAGGACATGTTAATTTTAGGAAAATGGAAGAAATGATGAATTCATGTTTAATTCCCAAAACAAGTAGGATTTCGGATGCATGTACAACTTATGCTAACTAAGATAACTAGATTTCCTTTTCCTAGAGTTGAAAGAAGTTCTAAAGTGTTCGATTTAATTCATTCTAATGTATGTGATTTACATGGTTGACCCACTATAGGTGGTAAAAATATTTTGTGACATTCATAGATGATTGTACTAGATATTGCTATGTATATTTAATGCATTCAAAGAATGAAGTGTTAGATAAATTTAAGATATTTAAAACAGAAGTAGAACTTCAACATGAAACATTTATTAAATGTTTTAGGAGTGATAGAGGAGGAGAGTCCTATAACCCTAGTTACTTTGAGTCTAAGAATAATTCACCAAACAACCGCACCTTATTCCCACAACAAAATGGCATAGCTGAAAGGAAAAATAGGGTATTTAAAGAAATGGTAAATGCAATGTTATCATATTCGTCTAGTGAAGGGTTATTGGGGAGAAGCCTTGTTGACGGCTTGTTATATATTGAATAGAGCTCCAAACAAAAGGACCAAAAATAACCCGCATATGAACTTTGGAAAAATAGAAAGCCCAACCTTGACTATTTCAAAGTTTGGGGTTGTAGGGGCAATAGTAAAAGTTCCTGGAACCAAAAAAGAAAAAGAAATTAGGTGAAATGGGAATTGAATGTGTGTTCTGGGCTATGCTAAAAATAGCAAAGCATATAAATTCATGGTTATAGAATCTAATGACTCATATCCTGTAAATACGATGGTGAGTCTAGGATGCTATCTTTCAAGAAGATAGGTTTAACTCAATTCCAAGTCCAAAAATGATGTTCATAGTAATGCCATAATCTAGAAACCAATGTATTTAATAATGATACTTTAGAGAGTTGAACTTAGAAGAAGTCGAGAGAGCTAGGAAAGAGAAAACTTATAGACCAGACTTTTTCATGTTCACTTGTTGAAGGAACAAGAGAGTCCATAGACGGTTATGGACTAATTTGTTATAATATAGAAAGTGATCCAGAAACATTCGAAGAGGCAATAAAGTCTCAAGATGCCGCTTCTCGGAAGGAAGCTATACAAGAGGAAATAGACTCAATAATGGGGAATAAAACGTGGAAATTGGTAGACCTCCCACCTGGTTTCCAAACCTATAGGTTGTAAATGGATTTTCAAAAGGAAAATGAAGGTAGATGGAACCATAGATAAGTTTAAGGCAAGACTAGTTGCTAAGGGATTAACACAAAAAGAGGGCATTGACTATTTTGATACATATGCACTTGAGCCAAGAATTGCCTCAAATAGAGTGCTATTGGCACTTGCATCCATCTATAAGTTTGTCATTCATCAAATAGATGTGAAAACAACATTTCTTAATGGGGAGTTAGATGAAGAGGTGTATATGTCACAACCTGAAGGGTTTGTGGTTAATGGTCAAGAAAGAAGGTGTGTAAATTGAATAAGGCATTGTATGAACTAAAACAAGCACCCAAACAATGGCATCAAAAGTTTGATCTAGTTATGCTAGCTAATGGATATAAAAGAAATGAATCTGACTAGTGTATTTATAGTAAATTCCATAATGGAAAAGGTGTTATGTTTTGTTTATATGTTGATGGTATGTTTATATTTGGTACTGATCTAGACAAGGTGGAAAAAAACTAAGAGTTTCCTCTCTAGTAATTTTGATATGAAAGACTTAGGGAAGCCAATGTAATACTAGGGATTAGAATAATAAGAGATGGTGAGAACATAGGTTTGTTCCAATCTCATTATATAGAAAATGTGTTAAAGAAATTTAATGAATTTGATTGTCACCATCTGTTGTTACTCTCTTTGATCATAACACTAATTTAGTACCAAATAAAGGTTGTCCAGTAGCACAACTTGAATACTCAAAAGTAATTGGATGCTTAATGTATGCCATGACATGTACTAGATCAGACATTGTATATGTTGTAGGGAGACTAAGTATGTATACAAGTAATCCAAGCAAAGACCATTGGCATGTCATTGTCACAAGAGTATTGAAATACTTGAAGGGGACAATGAATTATAGTTTGAACTATAATGGGTATCCTTCAGTATTAGAAGGTTACACGGATGCCAGTTGGGTGACTTATACAGAAGATCATGCTTCAACAAGCGGTTGGGTCTTCACACTTGGTGGGGGTGCTATTTCTTGGGGATCCAAGAAACAAACTTGCATTCTTCGACTCCACCATGGCTGCAGATTCATAGCATTGGCAAGAGGAAGCAAAGAAGCTGAATGGCTTAGAAATTTGATGTATGAGATACCAATTTGGCCAAAGCCAATAGCACCAATATCCATACATTGTGATAGTCAATCAACACTATCAAAGGCATATAGCCAGGTTTATAATGGAAAGTCCAGGCACATTGGGCTAAGATATAGCTATGTAAAAGATTTGATTAAAAATGAAGTAATATCCATAGTCTTTGTGAAAACAGAGAGGAATCTTGCAGATCCTTTGACGAAATGACTGACAAGGGATATGGTGTTGAAAACATCATTAGGGATGGGACTCAAGCCCATATCTACATGATCACCAATGGTGGAAACCCCGCTCACACTTGAGTAGCATCAAGTCTTGAGTTCAATGTGGCCAAAGTACACTATGAGAGTGATTGCAAGTACTTGACGAATAGATACATCCCAAGGTTTAAAAGTACTTGGATACCATAAGGACAAAAGGAAAAGGGGTGAGTTTTTGCTCTTAATGGACCTATAGCATATATGTGTTGAGGTGCCCAACTTATGGGGGTGCTTTTGGTAATGTCCACCTATATGAGAGTGAAGTGGGGCCGCTTCTTAGAGTTGGGCTTGACTCTGTAAGCTCTCATGAAAAGGATACACGACACAAGGCCTTACCAAATGTGTCACACTACCACGTCGTTCAATGGTACCGAGATTTCATGTGTAAGTCATGCATGCCTGTTCTAATGAATATTTGGTTCAAAGCTTGTCTACCAAATTATTCAGGGACGAGTGAAACCCATGGCTTACTAAGCAAAGGTTCAAATCCGCAAGATACCTTTGTCCCAAAGCATGCGATTTTTTGGAATAATGGGATTTGGATTTATTTTGAAAATGGTGGGGGATTGTGAGATATTTCCAAAATAAATGTTTGGAAGGTTACATGATATTAAGTGTTAAATACAATTAACGGTTATTACCTTGTAAGATTTGATGCCTTGGTTCAGTGGTAAAACCTAGGCCACGGTATTCATTTGGTCAAGGTTCGAAACTCACCTAAGGTCATTTTGATATGTTTATTTTTGACAGTTTTATTTAAAACGTTTAAAATATAAAAGGTACCGTGAGAGGACTCGAACCCAGAAACACAAGGTAAAGGGACACAACCATTGACCACTAGGACAACGGGTTATATTGTGTCATTTGTTAACCGTAAATGTTATTTAACTCTTGTATTTTACCTTTGGTGAAACCCTTGGAGGGTTGTTTTCTTTCACCAAGTGGTATGAGTTGATCTATAAATAGAACCATCTGCATGCAATGAAAGATACGTAAAATCTCAAAATTTCCCAAGCCATCTTCACTCCAAATCACCTTCTTTTCTCCATTGTGTGCAAAGAGAGTTAAGAAGACTATTGTTCTCAGAACCGCTATTGGCGATACCCTTGGTTTAGGGGTGTGCAAACCAAACCAAGGTTCTCCATTGTATCCCGAAGCGATTCGTGATTACACTGCTGCATCCAATCTATGAGGAGAGATTGGTGGTGGCTAATCGAAACTAAAGCATAGTGTTCTCACACGCCTTGAGATTGTGCATTACCATTATTTTCTTCTTCTTTGTTGCAGATCCATACCCCATTTTCCAACAATCTTTAGGTTCAATTTCTGTAATAATGGCCGCAACGTTGAAGGAGATGACTTCGACTTTATGAAACTTGAGAGGTTTGAAGGCGGAAACTTTCATCGTTGGCAAAAGAAGATGCACTTCCTTCTTACAACATTGAAGGTGGCATATGTGTTGAACACACCAAGACCAGAGGAAAGAGAAGATGAGACCATCAATGAGACTCGTGAGAGGAACATGGGGGTTAATGATGACTACATTTGCATGGGGCATATTTTGAATGGCATGACCGACTCATTGTTCGATGTGTATCAAAACGCCGGGATCCTCCAAAGAACTATGGAGAAACTTCGAGGCAAGATACGTGATTGAGGACGCAACAAGTAAGAAATTTCTTGTTAGTCGTTTTAATAATTATAAAATGGTTGATGGTATCCCTATCATGGACCTGCCAAGCATGCACGAGGAATATGTTATTTTTAATGATTTTATTTTTTTAAATATATAATGGATTTAATTGATATACGATGACGATTGTAAAGTTTTTATCGTCAACCAATAAAAAATTGATACATCATTACAAATCTTTGATTCTTATCTTAACTACCTTAAAAGTCATCAATTTCATGATTTCTGATTGGTTGTCTGTGTAAAAATCTTTACACTGACAATACATAGAAATTAAACTCATATATAATTGTTAAATTCATGTTTTGTGGTTTAAATTTTTTTTTGTGGGAAATTATATATAAAAAAAATAAAAAAAATTATTTTATCTAAATCGTCAATCGTAAATTGTATAGATACAAACTTAATAATTATTATAGACATGTGTGAAGAATATAAAAACAACATAATATTTGAATATAGGCATTAAAGTTTTATTGTGAATTTTTTTTTTTTGCAAAGAAAAATTATAAGCTCGACAATTTAATAGTGATATTTTTAGGTATGATTTATTTTAATTGTAAGTAATTTTATTTAAGTTAAATTATTATTCAATTATAATTTTGTTTTTCATTCAATAAATTTATAAAATATTTTTTAAAATGGGTAAATTTTTTTAATAAACCTGATGATGATGGATTAGGAGTGCATTTGTTATTGCTTATTTTGCTAAAAATCATTTTTAACTGAATAATCATTTTTAAGACTTTTAGTATGTTTGCCTTTGCTTTTGACAAAAAAAAAAGCAGGAAAAAAATAATTTTCAGGGTTAAAATGAAAAGCAACTTTTATTAGCTTTTGGAAAAAAAATAATCAATTTTTATAACTAATTACTATTTAAAAAATGATTTTTTTTTTATCGTAAACAAACACAAACCTGCTACTAAATTATTTTGAATAAAAATCATTTATTTTTTAATCTTAAACGAACAGGCTTTTTAGATCAAACAAATTCAATAAAAAAAACTTGATGCTCGAAATTTTATGTGATATTTATAGAATGATGTAGTTTAAATTCATGAGAAAATTAATTAAAAATTAAGTCGTTTTCGAAAGAAATGAAATGAATATCGTGTTGATAAACAATTTTATTTTTAATTTTAATTAATTTTCTCATGAATATTGTTAAATGAATTTTTAAAAATCATTTTAATTAATTTAAAAATCCTTTTAATTATGCACAATATTTTTGAATTAAATGAATAGTTTTCTCTAAGGTTGACACATGGAATAGCATTCAATGAGCTTATTCCTAAATGCTAATATATATATATATATATATATATATTAGTGTATGGACCTGTGCCATGCATGAAAAATATGTTAATTATTTTATTGCTCATCTTTGTCCGGTGTGAATGAATGATATTTAGAAAATATATCTATCTATTATATTATTTTTTCTTCTCTCTTGAATTCTATTTGATTTATTATCTTATTTTCCCGTCAAAAGTTAATAACTTTTAGAAAATATATTTACGTGCCATCATGCTAAATCATTTTTTTTTAATTCTCTCTTTAAAGTCTATTTGATTTATTTCTCTAGTATTTTCTATGCAAGTTAATCATTTTCCTATTACTTTTATTCTCTCTTAAAAATCTAATCGAACTTATTTCTTTTATTTCTTCTCTTTTCCTGTGTGTAAGTTAAACATTTTTAAAAAATATTTTCATTTAACATATTATTTTTCTATTCTCTTTTGAAAAATAAATTCGATTTATATCTCCTCTTTTATTGATGCGAGTTAACCATTTTTAAAATCATATTTATCTATCATTTTTTCTTTCCTAAAAATGTATTTTATTTATTTATCCTCTTTGGCCATGCAAGTTAATCACTTTAAAAATATATTTATTTATTATATTATATTTTTTTCATCTATTGAAAATCTACTTGATTTATTTCATCTCTTTTAAAAAAATATAATTAGCTAATGTATTATTTTTAAATATTTTCAACCTACTTTAACTAATGAAGAGTGACTGTACTCTTACTTCCTCACTCTACAATTCTATTCACTTTAGAGAGTATGATCCAATATCAAATATGATGTGAGAGAAAAATGTTTCTCATAGATACAATTTGTTTCTACCTCAACGAGGAAAGGGGAACTCAAAATCGCTCTTGTGAAAGGGGTGATGAAATAATAATAAATCATTGTTAAGAGGCCTATGCTTTCATCCTTTTCCCGTAAAATTAAAAGTCTAATTTTATTCCCGTGTAAGTCAGTAAAGTCACATGAGAGTTTGCAAACACCTGAATATTTTAAGGTAAAAATATAAAAAAATAAAATAAAATAATGGCCAACAATAGAAGAACACGATATATATGATAGATGGAAAAGGTGAACAAAAAAGAAGCACATCAGAGTTTGCAAACACCTGAATATTTGTAATGGGTGGAGATACAACTTTCTTTGCTTTCGGAGCTAAAAGCAACAAATTTGTATTTGCAATGTCTCAAAAAACAAAGTAATAATAACGATGAAAATAGCACTTTCAAAAGAAAAATAAAATGGAAATGACACAAAGTACATTTGAATTAATTCAATGCATGAAGAAAACACAAAGATAGTTAAAATATCATAAAAACAAATAGAGAAGTTAACAATAAGGTATCTAATACCCGAAACATGTAAACATATTAAATAAGTCCGCAATATCCAATTAATCAATGCTTGGAGTTGGTCTGATAAATCTAATAATTATTTAAAAATATAGAAATGTTTAAAACCTCTTAAAAGAATATTAATTGAAGGAGATGTAAAACGTACAAACTCAGTGGTGCTATTTTTATGTGCTCTGTCTTTGTAAATTGGATACTGCTGTCTTTTTTAAAGATGCTGTATTAATTTCACATTGGTTTGGTTTTCATGGTTCCTCTTGTATATGGGTTAGAGCACCCCTCTGTATCAATATACTCTATGTTTATTAATAAAAAAAATGAAGGAATTGAAAAAAGAAGAGAATGTAAATAATTCAATTCATTGGACCTTAACTTAACTCAAACTACAACCAACATTGCATCTTGCAATCCCAATTGTGGATAGAACACGGATACATTATACATGATCATGCATTTTAAGAACCAAAAAAAGAAATAAAACGTGAATAGGAGAAAGATTGAAAAATAAATAAAAAATCCTAGAAAAGAGAAACTCTCATAAAGTAAAATTTTGAATAGCTCACATAAGACAATGAATGATATAAATCAAACGCCATGAGTTACTAATTCGGAATGAATTTTTTTTTTTACTAAATACTAACTCATTCACTAGAAGCGAGCCATTATCTCTTGTGCTTAAATCTCACATCGGAAGCTGCATATTTATTATCATTAGAAAAGTCATTCCAATATATATAACAATGAGTTAAATAAACAAAAACAAATTAAAAAAACATTCTTTTGTATAGAAAATGAGAAAATAACATGTCTATCTGTTTATCAAGAGAGAAAGAGAGATGGAAGAGGAAAATGGGGGGAACGGAGGAGAGCTAGAGAAATGGAAGAGGGAAAAGAGGGTGCTAGGTAGTGAGAGGTAAACCCGTGCATTTTTATAAAGGAGAGAATTGCAACCATTGATTTGGAAGAATCAAGGGGCAAATGATTTGAATGGAAATAGCAACCCCAGTTATTAACACGCACCTGATTGAGGGGATCTTAAGGGTTACGACAATATATTAATAACAATAATGATAATTAAATTAGATATTAAAACAAATCCCCCAATTTTGCCTTTATGATTGCATGTAGAGAACTCCCAACAACATGAATATGAAATATAATTAACCAACGGAAGTTAGCACAAGTGGTGATGGACTTGTGCCTCTTAACCAAGTGGTTGGGGTTCGACTCGGCTCTTGCATATGTAGCGAATTTCCGTTTGGGAGGGGTTTCCCATGTCATGATTCATTCCTGCGGAGATTAGTCACGCTTCCGACGGGGTATACTCTGGTCAAGGATAAAAAAATTGAAATATAATAATTCCATCAAGATTATGTTTAAAAAACCACCAAAATTAGAGTTATATGGGGTTCTGACAATATATATTTAAAAAAGGGAGGATTTTATCACAATGGAATATGGGCAACATCTATAATAAATAATAAGATACTTAAGTATTTATAAAAAAAAAGAAAGATATTTAAGTATGTGTATTTATACGTACATATTTGGAGGAATTCAAAATGGATAAACATAAGTGGAAATATACTTAACTGCCATAAATGGATAAACATATTTGTTTTGGTATATATTTATTTAACGTATGAAAAAAATCTCAATCATTTTTAATTAATTACGTATCAAACATTTTTTAAAAAAAAACTTCCTATACATTGTTTAAGCATTAGATTGTTTTTACACTAAATTAACAATTTTTATTCATGAAATTTAAAAATTCAAATTGATTTCATTAATGATATTATGACCAACATTATGTTTTTTCTTCAAATCAATGTGAGCGCGACGCATCAGCAAAATTTGGAGGGAAGCGTTGTGGTGAAGTCAAGTGTGAAAAAATTGCTTCAGTGATGGCCTCATAGAGTGACACTTGGAGATTTCCACAAATTATAAATAAATATATTTTTAGAAACAAATTGTTCCATTATTCCATTATATGATTAAATCCAAATAATAACTAAAATTATTGAAATAATAACTTTATTTATATTTATAATCATAAGAAATGTGCAATAAATGCCATTAAGTAAATTATTATCATTTCATATTTAAAGTTAAATAATTTTGTATGGATATTCGAAGCAAATGTTATGAATTGATTAAACTCTTATATGATTAACCTTTTAAAAAAAATTAAAACATCATATCACAACTTCTCAATTTTAAAATAGTAATATTTTTAAAAGAGTGTTTATTGGTGAATATTTATATGTCATAAAGATAGAAATTATACAAGAAAACTTATTAATTTATGGATTATAAAGGTAAATATATATTACACAAAGATGAATATTTTGGGTGAAAATGTCAAAAAACTTAAATATAAATACTTATATGATATTTATTAGTCCCCGCTTCCGCCGGGATATACTCCTAATCCAGAACCAAAAAAAATATAAATATAATAATTCCATCAAGATTATGTTAAAATAAAACCACCAAAATTAGAGTTATTTGGGGTTCTGACATTTTATATTTAAATATGGGAGGTTTTTTTCACATTGGAATATGGGAAACTTCTATATTTAATATTAAGTTACTTAAGTATTTATCAAAATAATGAAAGATATTTAAGTATCTGTATTTATACGTACATATTTGGAGGAATTCAAAATGGATAAACATAAGTGGAAATATACTTAACTGCCATAAATGGATAAACATATTTGTTTTGGTATATATTTATTTAACGTATGAAAAAATCTCAATCATTTTTAATTAATTACGTATCAAACATTTTTTTAAAAAAACTTCCTTATACATTATTTAAGCATTAAATTGTTTTTACACTAAATTAACAATTTTTATTCATGAAATTTAAAAATTCAAATTGATTTCATTAATGATATTATGACCATCATTATGTTTTTCTTCAAATCAATGTGAGCGCCAGCAAAATTTGGAGGAAGCATTGTGGTGAAGTCAGAGTGGAAAAATTACTTGAGTGATGGCCTCATAGAGTGACACTTGGAAATTTCCACAAATTATAAATAAATATATTTTTAGAAACAAATTATTCCATTATTCCATTATATGATTAAATCCAAATAATAACTAAAATTATTGAAATAATAACTTTAATTATATTTATAATCATAAGAAATGTGCAATAAATGCCATTAAGTAAATTATTATCATTTCATATTTAAAGTTAAATAATTTTGTATGGATATTCGAAGCAAATGTTATGAATTGATTAAACTTTTATATGATTAACCTTTTTAAAAAAAACAAATCATATTAAAACATCATATCACAAGTTCTCAATTTTAAAATAGTAATATTTTTAAAGAGTGTTTTATTGGTGAATATTTATATGTTATAAAGATAGAAATTATACAAGAAAACTTATTAATTTATGGATTATAAAAGGTAAATATATATTACACAAAGATGAATATTTTGGGTGAAAATGTCAAAAAAAATTAAATATAAATACTTATATGATATTTAATATAAATTTTCCACAACAATATTTGTAACACCCCGATTTTTCCGCTTCCTAGGATCAATATAAATATAAATAAATATGTATATTTTTATCTGAAAATTAGAAAATGATTTTGGGAAAACCAAACTCATATTCATATTATACTTATTTTTATAAGTATACAGTTAAATTTTAGGTTGAAAATTCAGACGGAACCCGGTTTGCGTTTTCGCTGACAGTAAGATTTTATTGATAAGAAAACCTAATTTTGACCTGAGAATGAAATGAATAGATTTTATATCTCATTTCTAACTATATAGGTTATTTTGAAAATTTTCAAAATAAATAGGTTATTATACTCGATTGGGCATAAAACCCTACATCAGATGTCAGCGAAGTCGAGAACGGACGTGCAGAGACAAAACCCGACATCGGATGCTAAGATATGGTGCCAACTAGGGTAGTGAGTCATAGATGAGTCACCAATGTCATGATTGCTTTTAAACAAATATCTAGATATTTCTTTAATATAGTGTAAATACCATTTTGCCCTTGGACCATTTTACCCTTGAACTTTCATTGAAATGACAAGTTTTCCCCACAATTTGTGGACACAAATCAGCCACCTCTCATTCAACCTCAACCACATAATTTTCATGATTACCTTAGGCAAAATTACCATTTTGTCCTTATATAGTCTTAATACCACAAAAATGTCATTTTGTGAGATTACTCTTTGTTCCTAAAAATTTATGCCTTGGACCCTTTTGCCTCCAAAATCCACGGCCCAAGCACCATTTGAGAGCCCATTTCACTTCTATTTAAGGCAATACTCATCATCTTCATCATTTTTCTTCATTTTTCCATTAAAAGCTTAAGTTCCATAAGCCATTTTTGTGAAGGAAGTACTTTATTCTTAGCTCATTTTTCAATTCCAAGAGGTATGCCATACTCCTCTCACTCAATCATCATCATGTTCTTCATTCATTTTTGTGATTTGAAGTCTTGATCATATTTTTCAATTCCTGGATCTAGAACATTGAAAATTCATAGAAAATCATAGAAAAATCCTTTTGAAGTGGAAACCAATTTCTATGATCATATTATACTCTCTATATTTAAGACCCAAGAGGGTGAATTAAACTAAAATTTCGTGCCTATTTATCTTAAGGAGGTCGAACCCTAGTTTTGTGGGGGAGGAATATTTACTCATGGGCCGAAATTCATTTTTTGAAGGGTTGGAATATTTGATTTCAATCTTTGTATGTTAATCTTTGTTTTAGGGTTTAAGTGATCAAGTATCACTAATCCAAGAGCTTAAGATTTTTAGAAATTTTTAGTCATAAAATTAATCTCAGGCCGAAAATCTTAACTTTGTGGTTGAGATGGTATTAATTCAATTTTTGTTAATTAAGCTTTGTTTATGTCTTAATCCTTCTGAAGAATCCTTAATCCAAAAGCTTAGGAATTTTAGAAATTTTATCCATCCAAACACCTCATTACCCAACCTATCATATAGGAGCATAGGTGTATTTAGTTGTTTGATTGATAATTATTTGTTGTGTTTTGTTGAAGGATAAATTGTTGTGTGAGTCGTGTAGGTGTTTTGCGAAGACCGGACGTTTGACAGAATTTCAATTCGACAAGAAAAATCTTCAAGAGGTAAGGGAGTACCGAGGGATTTTTTCGATAACTGTATGTAATTGTTTGTGGTTTGTATTATTTGTGGGTGTATTTATTATGTTACGTAGTTAGTGTCATTTGCTTTTCAATTATCTGCTTTTAATTATTTAATTATATGCATTTAATTGTTATTATATTTTGTTGCATGTCATTAATTGCTATTTGCTATATTATTGGCATGATTGTTATTGATGTTGCCTGTGGATTGTAAAGCCTGACAATGGTTAGTGCTCAATTAATAATGAGTTAAAAGCGTTAAAAAGTTTTTTACGGAATAATGAGTTTTAATTGATGAGAAATAGTAATATAATATTACTTAAGTATTTGGTTGGTTGAAAATGAGAAAAAGTTGAAAATAATATTATTTTAATAATTTAACAACGTAAGAGTGTTTTTTAGTCGTAGTGAGGACGTAAATAGTGAAAATATTTTGTAATCGCTAATTTTGGCGTAAGAAATTTCCAAATATTAGAAAATATTATGTTAAGAAAATAAGTTTCAAAAATAATTTTATTATGGTATTGGAAAAAATTATTTTACTAGAAAAGTCATTTTGGACTTATAACGTTTTTAAAACGTCAAACGTCGGACAATTCCGACAATATTTACGGTCGTATTATTAAAAACGACAATATTAGTTAAAACAGAAAATTTGTTTCAACGCAATATTTTCAGGTTCAAAATATTAATTTTTTGAAAGAAAATGAATTTTAAGTGATTTTATAAAGCAATTTCCAACGTAAAAAGGATTTTGGTAAAGTGGATTTATACAATGGGTTACTTGACAACTTCAATAAGTTAAGGAAATTTTGTTTTTGGATTTGTGTTTCATGAGCAAAAATGTTGTTAAATCAAAAGATGTACCTAGCTGCTTGAGATGTCGGTGTCTAGTGTTCTATGATATGGACCGGGTCCGAAAGGTGAATTATGGACTAGATGTCCTATAAAAATCTATATTGATTTTTGTGCGCCAAAATTTACGAATCTAAATGCGGTGCACGGGTCTAGATTTAGTGATTTGCACATTTTTGACTTGGAGTTTGTTTGATTGGTTTGGACTTGGAGTCCTTTTTATTGGAATGGTTGTTTAACTTAAATGTTTAAACCTTGGTTTGGTCGGGAGCCTTTGAGCCTCGACAAGGAGGAGAGAATAAACCACGAAGAAAATGGTGTGAACAAAGCGTTTTACATTCATTTTGGGCAGACATGCCTTTGCATAGGACTTGAATGCTTGATGGCAAGTATTTATGCAGTTTGCATCATTGTGCCTTAATGGATATATGACCATGAAACAATATACTATACATAGTAACCACTTTGCCTCGTTTTGACTGTGGTATGGTTAATTTGAACTCGCCTTAGCGGCAAGCGATTCTGCCTTATTGGCATTGATTCTGCCTTATTCGGCAATGAGAGCCTGATCATCTCATTTATTTGTTGGTTGGAGCTCCGGAGATTAGGTATCAAAGTTAGTGGATGAATATTGAAGTGCCATGGTTTTTAAAAATGCTACGATTGTCGGTATGAAACCCTTTGATAAATATATTGTTTATCTTTGAATATTCATGTTAATTGGTATTTGAGAGTCGTGCATACCGATTATCATTTTAAAATCCATATATTGGAACTCGCCCTTGCATATACACGTTCTTGTCTCTTTGTTGTACCTTGGTACACTAGTGTAGATGTTGTAGAAGAGTTCCTTAAGTCACTTGAAGACTTAAGTCCGGATTGCGGGAAAAGATGCATGATCATAAGGATGATCACGAGGTCTTATCCATGAGTGTCTTGTAGAGCGACCAGCTTGGGATATTTTAAAATTTGTTGGGTGATATATTTTGAGAAAGTCTGTGTAGGTATTTTGAAAACCTTTATATGGTTGAAATTTTGTTGTGAATTTGATGGTTTTTAATATTGTGTCATGCACGTTATACTCAAAGTATCCAGAAGAAATTGTTTTACACCCAGATTTTCGACTTCAAATAAATTAATTTTCCAAAAGCAACCAGCAAAATCTTTTTTTAATTTATTTCCGCATGTGTTCACATAGTAATGCCCAAGGGGGTGTTACGAGTGGTATCAGTGGTCGAGTCTTTTGGGAACCTTGGGGAATAGGTGCATTAGTTTTTGTTGTGTGATATCCTGGTTAGACCTTGCTTGAGTTGTTTCTTTGTTGATGTGTTTTAGACACATAAGTATACATTGAGTTTAAGTTGATGGTGACTAAGTTTGTCTTATAGGCCGATTATGGAACCGAGGATTGGACATGGACTTGGATGTGATCGTGATGGTGATTGTGATTATGTCGGCCAACAAAGATGTGATTGAGCAGATGAACCAGGCCGTGCATGCTATGACTAGTGTTGCTGCTATTGTAGTCTCCTAGAATGAGCTAGACCGGTTTCGGGTGAGTTTGGCGGTTGAGAGCGAAAAATCTAGCAAACTTGAAGTCGATATCCTCAGCGATTTTATGGAAATGACAACTCGAGAAGGCTGACTTGTGGATACCACGGAGGAAAGGATTTTTGAGCTTATCAACCACTGAAGAATCAAAGGTTCTTATGCTCTTTCTCTGCTTTTTCGGAGATGTAGGATCTTTGGTGGCGGAGATTAGACATATCTTGGAAGCGGTTAACCATGAATTTACTTGGAGTGTTTTCCGCCTGTTTTCTTGGATAAGTATTTTTCTCAACGCCCCGAGTTAAGAGGGGCGTGAGTTCTTACGATTACAACAGAGCGAATTATCTGTGGATGAATATACCGCAAAGTTTGAATTTCTAGTCAAGTATGTCCGTTTCTTCCAAACTCAATCGATGAAGGATGGGAATGTAAGAGATTCGAAGGAGGCCTACGATACGGAATCAAAGAGTACGTGCTACGCCCAGGAATTCGTAACTTTCAAGCTTTAGTAGAAGAGTGCGGGAAGGTGGAGCGAGAAAGGAAAGATAAAGACTATTGGGGTACTACTGGCGGACCATAATTTTCCAATTCTACAAGCAAGATAAGAAGGAGAAGCAAAATCGGAGGAAACCTTATTTGAACCCCAGAAATGCTCGGAATCAAGCAACTTTATCATGTCACTACACCCACGAAGTGGAGGTCAAAAGAACCAAAGCCAAGGCCAAGTCATAAGATGTTATAATTGTGGTGACCCAAAACATATGGCTAAAACTTGTCCAGTAGAAGGAGTTAAATGTTTCAATTGTAATCGAGTGGGTCACTTATCGAAGGATTGTAATGCACCAAAGCATAGATCAGTTGTCAACAACACAAGAACCAATAACCCGATGACAAAAAGGAAGAGTCTACATCAGGAGTAGTGTTGAAAACTTCACAACCTAGAGCAACTGGATCATGAACCCAAGATGTAGTTATGCATAGGAATAATATATGTAAGATGTGTGCTTTAATGACTACTATATGTTAAGTTTGTAATAGGATCTAAATAGAATCATATGTATGTATCTTTGAGTATTTGACTCTCTAAAGTCTTTTATGTTATTAGTCTTTTCAGTTAACGTCAGTGATGTATAATATCTACGACTTTATGAAAATAAAGGTTTCTTGAAGGAAATTTATTCCAGACCTTTTTCTTTTGATTGATGTAATCAGCCTAGATTTTGGGGTCAGATCATTTCTTTTCCAACGATTGGGAATTGTTTTCAAACTTCAATTATTGTATCAATTATCGTGGAAATTTTTGTAAACTGTCCTGTTGTTATTCGGGATAGACACTTTCTTGATAAAAGAAGTTTATAGATGAGACTTAGTCTAGTCACTTTTACTTTTGGTGAAAGTGATCCAGTCTGAAATTTTGTCGGACTATTGTTATTTTAAATTGTCGTTTGTAAATCCTTTGTCCAAGGAATAAATTCTCTTAAGGTTAGGAACTATTCGTTTTGTGAGTTCCTAATCCACTAGGAGTTCTTGCGAAGGAAGGAAATTTCTTAGAGTCATGGTTGTAAATATGTATTAGGTATACATTTTTACACTCACGAACCTATTAAAGAATCTTTTTACATACCGAATATTCATGTATTCTTTTCAAATCGATAAAGTTTTTCTATACACCTTCTTGTGAAAGTAAAACCTTGGGATTAATAAATCCTGTTTAGTTTTGAGTCACGAAATTTCGAGCATGAAATTTTTTTAAGTGGGGTAGTAATGTAACGCCCGATTTTTTCAGCTTTCTAAGATCGGTATAAATATAAATAAGCGTTTATATTTTTATCTGAAACTTAGAAAATGATTTTGGGAAAACCAAAGTAATATTCATATTATACTTATTTTTATATGTATACTGATTAAATTTTCGGTTGAAAATTGCAGAGAACCAGTTTACGTTTTCGTTGAATGAAGATTTTATTGATCGAAAACCTAATTTTGACCCGAGAACGAAATGAATAAATTTTATATCTCATTTCCAACGATATAGGTTATTTTGAAAATTTTCAAAATAAATAGGTTTTATACTCGATTCGGGCATAAAACCCTAAATCGGAAATCGATGGAGTCGAGAACGGACATCAGAGCCAAAATCGACATCGGATCTTTGAGATATGGTGCAAACTAGGATAGTGAGTCATGTGGATGAGTCACCAATGTCATGATTGCTTTTAAACAAAAATCTAGACATTTCTTTAAAATAGTGTAAAGACCATTTTGCCCTTGGACCATTTTTACCCTTGAACTTTCATTGAAATGACAAGTTTGCCCCACAAATTGTGCACACAAATCAGCCACCTCTCCTTCAACCACAACCACATAATTTTCATGATTACCTTAGGAAAAATTACCATTTTGTCCTTATGTTGTCTTAATACCACAAAAATGCCATTTTGTGAGATTACTCTTTTGTCCCTAAAAATTTATGCCTTGGACCCTTTTACCCCCAAAATCCACTGCCCAAACACCATTTGAGAGCCCATTTCACTTCTATTTAAGGCAATACTCATCATCTTCATCATTTTTCTCCATTTTTCCATTAAAAAGCTTAAGTTCCATAAGCCATTTTTGTGAAGGAAGTACTTGATTCTTAGCTCATTTTTCAATTCCAAGAGGTATACCATACTCCTATCACTCAATCATCATCATGTTATTCACTCATTTTTGTGATTTGAAGTCTTGATCATATTTTTCAATTCCTAGATCTAGAACTTTCAAAATTCATAGAAAATCATAGAAAAATCCTTTTGAAGTGAAACCAATTTCTATGATCTTATTATACTCTCTATATTTAAGATCCAAGAGGGTGAATAAAACTAAAATTTCGTGCCTATTTATCTTAAGGAGGTCGAACCCTAGTTTTTTGGGGGGAGGAACTTTGTTCAAACTTTTTGGTTATGTCTTGCTTGATTCAATCTTATGGCTCATATAGGTACTGAATCCATGCTTGTTTAATCAAATTAAAATCTCTAAGACACTGTTTTACTCATGGCGAAATTCATTTTTTGAAGGGTTGGAATATTTGATTTCAATCTTTGTATGTTAATCTTTGTTTTAGGGTTTAAGTGATCAAGGATCTCTAATCCAAGAGCTTAAGATTTTTAGAAATTTTGTCATAAAATTACTCTAAGGGCGAAAATCTTAACTTTGTGGTTAAGATGGTATTGATTCAATTTTTGTTAAGTAAGCTTTGTTTATGTCTTAATCCTGCTTAAGGATCCTTAATCAAAAAGCTTAGGAATTTTAGAAATTTTTATCCATCCAAACACCTCGTGGTCGAACCTATCATATAGGAGCATAGGTGTATTTAGTTGTTTAAGTGATAATTATTTGTTGTGTTTTGTTGAAGGATAAATTGTTGTGTGAGTCGTGTACGTGTTTTGCGGAGACCGGATGTTTGACAGAATTTCAATTCGACAAGAAAAATCTTCAAGAGGTAAGGGAGTACGAGGGATTTTTTTGAATCGTATGTAATTGTTTGTGGTCTGTATTATTTGTGGGTGTATTTATTATGTTACCTAGTTAGTGTCATTTACTTTTCAACTATCTGCTTTTAATTATTTAATTATATGCATTTAATTGTTATTATATTTTTTTGTATGTCATTAATTGGTATTTTCTATATTATTGGCATGATTGTTATTGATGTTGTGTGTGGACTGTAAAGCCTGACAGTGGTCAGTGCTCAATTAATAATGAGGTTAAAAGCATTAAAAAGCTTTTTATGTAATAATGAGTTTTAATTGATGAGAAATAGTAATATAATATTACTTAAGTATTTGGTTGGTTGAAAATGAGAAATAGTTGAAAATAATAGTATTTTAATAATTTAACAGCGTAAGAGTGTTTTATGAGTCGTAGTGAGGACATAACCGTGAAAATATTTTAGTACTGCTAATTTTGACGTAAGAAATTTCCATATATTAGAAAATGTTATTTTAAGAAAATAAGTTTCAAAAATAATTTTGTTATGGTATTGGAAAAAATTATTTTACTAGAAAAGTCATTTTTGGACTTATAACATTTTTAAAACGTCAAACGTCGGACAATTCTGACAATATTTACAGTAGTATTATTAAAATAGTAATACTAGTCAAACCAGAGAATTTGTTTCAACGCAATATTTTCAGGTTCAAAATATTGATTTTTGAAAGAAAATGAATTTTAAGTGATTTTGATGATTTTATAAAGCAATTTCTAACGTAAAAGGATTTTCGATAAAGTGGATTTATATAGTGGGTTATTTAACGGCAACTTGGATAAGTTAAGGAAATTTTATTTTTGGATTTGTGTTTCCAGAGCAAAAATGTTGTTAAATTAAAATATGAACCTAGTACGAGATGTCGATGTCTTGTGTTCTATGATATGAGCCAGGGTTAGAAAGGTGGAGTTATGGACTAGATGTCCTATAAAAATCTATATTGATTTTTGTGCACCAAAATCTATGAATCTAAATCTGGTGCATGGGTCTAGATTTTGTGATTTGCACATTTTTGACTTGGAGTTTGTTTGATTGGTTTGGACTTGGAGTCCTTTTTATTGGAATGGTTGTTTAACCTAAATGTTTAAACCTTAGTTTGGTCTGGAGCCTTTGAGCCTCGACAAGGAAAGAATGAACACAAAGAAAATGGCGTGAACAAAACGTTTTACATGCATTTTGGGCAGACATGCCTTTGCATAGGACTTGAATGCTTGATGACAAGTATTCATGCAGTTTGCATCACTATGCCTTGATGGATATATGACCACGAAACCATTTACTATACATAGTAACCACTTTGCCTCGTTTTGGACTGTGGTATGGTTAATTTGAACTCTGCCTTATTTGGCAACGATTCTGCCTTATTGGCATTGATTCTGCCTTATTCAGCAATGAGAGCCTGATCAGCTCATTTATTTGTTGGTTGGAGCTCCGGAGATTAGGTATCAAAGTTAGTTAATGAATATTGAAGTCCCATGGTTTTTAAAACGGCTACGATTGTCGGGTATGAAACCCTTTGATAAATATATTGTTTATCTTTGGATATTCATGTTAATTGGTATTTGAGAGTCGTGCATACGGTTATCGTTTTAAAATCCATATATTGGAACTCACCCTTGCATATACAAGTTCTTCTTCTCTTGTCTGTTATGCGTTGGTACACTAGTGCAGATGTTGCAGAAGAGTTCCCTAAGTCACTTGGAGACTTAAGTCCGGATTACGGGAAGAGATGCGTGATCATAGGGATGATCACGAGGTCTTATCAATGAGTGTCTTGTAGAGCGACCAGCTTAGGATTTGAGCTTCTAGATACCTCTTGATCTTAAATCTAAAGTCTTGGAAAGTTTGAAAATTCCTAGCTTGTTGATCCCTGGCCGAACCTAGTAGGTTGTGGACCTAAGATGTTTTGTTTTCATTTTCCAATATGATCATGGACTTGAGCTCCTTAATACATTTGGATGCTAAGTCTAACAGATTGGAAAGTTTAAAGATTTCAAGCCTATTTATCCTATGATGGTTGTGAACCTAGGATGTTTTGTTTTCATTTTCCAATATGATCATGGACTTGAGCTCCTTAATACATTTGGATGCCAAGTCTAAGAGATTGGAAAGTTTAAAGATTTATAGCCTATTTATCCTATGATGGTTGTGAACCTATGGTGTTTTGTTTTCATTTTCCAATATGATTATGGACTTGAGCTCCTTAATACATTTGGATGCTAAGTCTAAAAGATTGGAAAGTTTAAAGATTTCGAGCCTATTTATCCTATGATGGTTGTGAACCTAGGATGTGTTGTTTTAATTTTCCAATATACTCATGAATTTAGACTTCTTGGTATCTTTTAACGCTAAATCTAAGAGCTTAGAAGGGTTGGAAGTTTCTAGCCTACTTATACTAAAGAGGCCGAAACCCTAAGCATGGATTTAGTGGGATTTTGTTCTACCTTTGTAAAGTGAACCTTGGTTATGAACTCCTAACACTTAAGCCTCATTCATCCATGAGTTGTATTCTCTTTTGAAAATCTTTAACCCTATTTTATGCCATGGCCGAACCTATACCTTCTTGGTTTAGTGTTCTTGGTTAACTTTTAACTTGTGGTTTTGTGTTCATAAACCTAGACTTTCGTCGTGGAGTAGACGAGGACATTCGTAGTACACTTCCTCAAGCATCACGTACCTTTACCTTCACAAAATGTAAGAGGGGACAGCCTGAGGGATATTCAATAGCTATGTGCATGTGTGTATGTGGTTTACTCGATTTATTTGAATATTGTTATGATATTGAATCAAAGTTTGAATGATTTGTATACTTGAACTGTTGTGATAACTGTTTGAAGTTGACCCTTACTTGATTGAAAGTGTTGTGAATCATATATGTTATAAACTGTCATTAACTGTTATATTGTTGACTGAGATTATGATGGTATTGATTGATGTCTGAAAAGCCTGATGTTAGTCGGTGTTCAACTAATTATATGATTAAAATCCTAAATAAGCTTCAAAGAGAACTTTGAAAGTAATGATGTTCATTTTAAAATGTTCTTTAGTAAAGTATGTGTTTTGGAAAGTAAGTGATCTTACTTGTATTTATTTCGGAAGGATCAAACTTTGGAACTTGTGTTAAATAATTTCAAGTCAAAGGAAATTATTTTCTTACAAACTAAGTTTTTGTACAAGAGAAAATCATTTAGAAAATATGAGTTTTAAAGGAAGGAAAAACCCTTGGAAAATATTTGACATTAAATAGAGATGATTTTAAGAAAAGGATTTCAAGAGAAAATTGATTTCTTATAATAGTTTACAAATGATTTTCCAATAAAAAGATTTCTTGTAAAGAAATACTTTTGAAAATATTATGGTAACTTGGATGGGTTACCGAGGTTTTATTTTGGTATTTGATTTTTACTGAACGAAAAGTAAGAACATGTGAAATCGAATCTAGTATACGAGACGTCGGAATACTAGTGTTCTATAATTTACACATAGATCTTTGATCCGTATCACGTTGTTGTGGACTGTGTATCCTAATTACGTTGTTGTGGACTGTGTGTCCTAATCACGTTGTCATAAACGTTATTAAAGGTGAATGTTGTTTTCTATGACCATAAGTCATGCCTGGTGCATCT
>JAUPTC010000543.1:0-44980 GCA_030762895.1 Sophora flavescens
GGAGCTCTCGACCTAAAAGACTTGGCAATAGAAATGAGTCAAATCACACGAGAATGAAGTTTGAGATGTATTCATATAGGCCTCTGTGTGTGTACAAGATCAAACATGAGATAGACCTACTACATGTTAGATGTTGTTTTCTTTTACATCTAATGATACAATCAGCTTCCCGATAATGACAATGAATACTGTCAATGTGGTTGTGGAAGGCAGGCTTCCAAACAGAGGCAAGAATATCACACCTTAAATGATGTATCAATTTCACAGAATGTATGGAAGATAGTCGATAGATGAATGTACCGTGTATTGCTACAATTAAATCGTGTATAGTATACGGGCTTGCTTTAAATTCTTAAATTTGAGAAGTATTGAAATTCTACTTGTTAAGATTTATGAAATTTATCTTCCCATTTGACACTTTAATTATGAGGATCCAAATTTCACATGGATGGATTATCTCATCCACATCAATCTTTGTGCAAGCTGGGTTTTTTATTATTTTAATATTCATCAACCCCAGTACAATAAGTATTTTCACGTCGATTCGGTGATTTTTATCGTCGAGAATATTGTCGCGTGCATCGACTGGCGTTAATAGTTAATATTTTATATTCGATTGTTTAAACAAAATGTCTCATGACCTGCCGCACCACGTATGGATGTGTATTACTGCATAATGCAAGGAAATGAATGCTGTTTATCACTTTGTTGTACTTGAGAACAAGAATGGTCACATGAAGTGCGAAAGCTGGTTGCAAAGAAGTGAGGGAACAGATCATAAGGTTTCTCTTTATGATTGTGGTGCCGTGTACAACTACTTTACTATTAGCCTTTTGCCCACTGGCCAGGATATCTGTGGGGAGAAATGTGGAATAAAGATACGTCTTACGACTTTGAAGCATCTCCTTGTGGAACCCCAATTTACTTCATTCCGAGGAGAGAAGAAATATTATAGATAGAAAAATGCAATGGTAAATGCAAAAGAACTATAGTGCAGCACTAATTATCTCTATGAAAAATCTCCCAGTCAAATTCTGTGTGCCTTGAACCTTTAATTCTCAGTCGCGAGAGACCACCATTATAGGTCATTATCCTCTACAGATTGAAAATTTACTTTTAGTATAAAAATATGCATTTAACGTCGGAGAATTCCACATCAGTTTTCAAAAAACGATGTATGCTGTGAGTGACATTTTGAAATTAAAAGTAAAGGATTCACACATCGGTTTAAATGATTAGATGTGTAAATATTTTTCCACATCGGTTTTATTCTAGCAGATGTTCAAAAAAACAAAAAATTTAAATTGTAAATTTTTATCTTTTGACATTGGCTCTTTTGAACCAGTGTGTATGGAGTGTACACATCGATTTCGATAACGATGTATAAATTAAAAAAAATAATTAAATTTAAATTTTATCTTTCCACATTAGTTCTTATTTACTGATGTGTATATAAATTCACCGCCAGTTTCGGATACGATGTAATAGATTAAAAAATGAGATTGTAAATTGTCGTAAGTTTCTACATCCGGTTGTGATAAGAGCCGGTGGAAATTATTAATCACATCGGTTTTCAATAACCGGTGCGTAATATTTCAAAAACCCTACTTTTGTTTCTATTTTCATTCCCTCCATCTCCCACTTTTCCTTGTTTGGCTCAACTCTTCAATATCCACAGTCAGGAACTGTAAGTTCTCTTGGTTCATCTTAAGAAAGCCAAAAATAGATGAACTCACAAACAGTTTTTTTGAGAAAAAGAAGGCTTTCGGTAAGCGAAAGCCAAGGCACTAGGAGAGAGGAACTACGGTAATCACATTTGGTTACTTCACGCCAACAACCGTGCTTGCTATTAAGAACAGAGCATTCCTTTTTTTTCATCCACTCCCCTCGTTTATTGTTGTATTTCACTCACGATTTCCATTTACTCCAGTATTATTCTTCTTCCCCACTCGCGTTTTCCTCTCTTCCCATTTAAGTCGGTATTGTCTTCTTCTTCTCTTTGACTTGCTTCCTCTTCTACTCATTTCTTCCTCTGCGGATCACTGAATTTTGTTTCTTCCTCTGATTTTGTTCTTGAATCGGTGGTTAAACTCAACAAGGTTTTGAGAGAAAACCTAACATCGTGCTTTTTGATTCTTGAGATTTTAGATTTTTGATTTTGTGTACGTGAAAACTGCATGGTGAGGCTACTCTCCTGGTGTGTTAGTGAGGCTAATGGTGAACTGCATCCATGTGACTGCATATCTAGCTCCCATCATGAGTGTGTTGTGCCTTCTTGTATTTTTGGTAAGTTTGTCTTGATCCATTACCATGTATATCCATATATATATATATATACATAAATATATGCTCTTGTGTTGATACGTGTGAAGTGTTATAAAGTGAATCCATGTCTAATCCACCAAAGTGAAATAAATCAAAATCGATTTTTCAATTGGTGGACTAAGGATACGAAAGACACCGGTTGGTGAAAATGGAGAACCCCAATTTCTGTTGTGGAGATTAATAGTCCGATCCTGCATTCAGGCGATGGCGAAGAGAGTAGCAGAATGCTAAACAAGTCACATCAGTTTTGTTCTTAAGGCTCATCGTCCTGTTGGCTGTGCCGCTTGACTAGCACCAACATGTGGACATTCTAGGGAGCCGTCAGAAGGGTTGATTCATAGAAAATGGGAGTTGCTTGGAGAGTGAGAGAGACAAGTTGGAAAAAGAAGTTGCTGTTTAGAGTCATTAAGTGTTCCTAGTGACTTCATTGGCATTTTAGCCTTTGAGTGATTCTTCCAACAAAAGTTTGCTTTAGGAATCGATTTGCACATTCTGGTACCGATTATTTTTAGAACCACGAGCTTAGTTTTATTTTAATGATTCAACATATAGTAATTTTTTTTTTTTTTTTGATTCATTGAAAAAAAAAATAATGATGGACTCAAATAAAAATAGTAAATAAGGGTGACACTCTTACAAGAATAATTTGGTTTGGTGGAAAGAAAGAAGTTAATTGAAATAAATTTATCTCTAACCAAAAACGTAAGAATGTGTTATTTTAAAATTGGTTAATAATTAAGATTAGGATGTACTTATTAAATTGAGAATAAATATCTTTTCTTTTTTCATCTAAGATTGCACCATGTAGTCTTACTCCAACGGAAAAGCAGGTTCAAAGCCCCGGTCTGATGAATTGTTAAGCCGAATGTTTATGTATAACTTTAAAAGGTGTTATGCATATCTGCTCTTTATTTTGGAGATATTGATCCTCCCTTTGAGACAACATTTTGGATTCTGGGGCTAATCTCCAGTTATTGGTCAGTATATAAGGGAAGTTAATTTGAAAATAACCTCCGATGAACACGGGAAAAGTTTAGAGAGTAGAGAGTGTTTAGAGAGAAGTTTGTTTGTAATGATTAACGTATATTCCATTATGGCCATGGGCTGAGCTTATAGCATTTGATAGTTACAAAAATGCATCAAAGGAAATTTTAACAAACTTTCATCCCTGTTTGGAGATAAACAAGATCTCAAGGTGAAGGTAAAATAACCAATTTTCCCTAAAAATATGAAGTCATAAATAGAAAAAAGTAAAACTAAACCAATAAACCAAGTGTTACAGCATTATGATGTATTTAACATCCATCCCTTACACTTAAATATAAGCTATACTTGGATTGATAATTTGATGGTTTGATTGTGTAGCTTATTTCTTCATTTTACGTAGTGGGACGTATAATGTTTTCGGTGGTAGTTAGTGAGTAACGACTAGTTACCCTCTGTTCATTTTTTCGTGTAGCGAGCCCATAAGCATTAAATAATATGTTATTATGGTATTGATCTGCATTAGAAACGAGAAAGAATGATAAATGTAAAAAAAGTTTTAAAAAAGTAGACTTTACCGTGAATTAATAAAAAACGATGTGAAAAGCGAGAATTCCATTAGTATTATGAAAACGATGTGAAAATTGAGAATCCTCACATCGGTTTTAATCGATAATATAAAATCTAATTTTCACATCATTTAAGCCTAAACGGCGGGAAAGGATATTTCAATACGTTACCCATGTGACAAATGAACCCCCCGCGTGGTTATATTGAAAACCCTTTATTAAAAATTGTCACTTTAAACATCGGTTTAAACCAATGTGAAAAGTAACAATAAACAACATGCTCTTTCAACGCCGGTTGGAAAACAGTCTAGAAAAACCAAATAACCGATGTGGAATCATTTTCTGCACTAGTGTTGATGGAGAAACAATTTGAATGATGCATCTCCGTATAAGGATTATGTGTCGAGGAATTATCATGAATCATCAAAGCAACCACGTCAGAACTTGCATTGACCTTTTATTTAATAATTTAATCCCTTCACAAGTTGGGGTTTGTTTGGTATGTAGTAGCTCTAAAATTACTATGGTTATCCAAGTACTAGTAGATACCATAAAAAAACTACAATTAATTTAATGAGTTATTTGAAATTTCCCAATCTAAATTAGTTTATACTTACACATGAGCCTAATCTTTAGGACAAACATATGATTATTAGCGGGATCAACTCGGTAACATCCGTCAACAACTACGCTCGACATGTAAGTCTTGCCCACAAATGAAAAGGAACACGGACACTAGACGAGTGTCATCAAAATGAAACTATAATTCAAAGGGATTTGATGGGGCGACTATTGCATAATTTTAGAGTTGTGTTGTGCAATGTGCTAGTGTACACAATCTAACAACACTACAAAAAAAGATGTATTTAGAGACAACCAAATCGGTCACTAAATAAGGAAATTCGGTCTCTAAACCATTTAGTGACCGTTTAGCGTCCAAGTGGTAGCGAAATGTCCGGTCACAAAATCGCTTGGTGGTCGATAAATCGGTCGTTAAATAGGTGACAAATTTCAACATTCAGCAATTTCCATATTTAAGCGACCAATTAAGTGTGTTAAGCTAAATTCGATCTCTAAAATACCTTTTTTTATAGTACAAATAATAAAAGTAAGTAAGATACGTTCCACAGGTTAAAATAAATTATGAATACAACTTTCAAGCTCAATATTCTATTTACCAAAAATCTTAAAAGGAACAATTAATGAAGTAACTAAAATAATGGAGTGATTGATGCTGGACATAAAATAGATATATAAGCAGAGTTAAGTGCGTAAATACTAACAAGGCAATAATTGCTACACAATGCTACAACATTTGGTCAAGGAATTAATGTTTGCTTTCGGCATTAACGGTAAGCTTCATTAAACTTAACTTATTCCTAAGCTCATATTAATTACACTCACGTCTTGTAAATACATCCAACAACCTAAGGTCTTGGAAGAATATTCCTATTACAACCAACTTCAATTAAATTTCAATTAACCAATTAAACCTTATCTTTTAAGAATGTCCACTTGCTAAAATTTTCCAAGCTCGATAAGTTTGTATTCTATCAAGCACAACTAGAAATGAAATTAAAGCTCAAATTAAAAGAAAATAATGACATACATTCACATAAATCACCCTAGAATTAGTTACAAGTTCATAGTACTCTAGCTCAAGGTATTTAGCTCATAGCAGGCTTAAGGCCCAAAAATAGAGCCGTTAAAAGTTAAAATTAATCAAGGAGCTACAATGGAGAAAAATAGAAAAGGAAATAGAAGGGAGTGAGGTGATGGCTGTAATGTATAAGGAATGACCTAAAATTAGATGACTTGTCCCCCCATGTACCTAGAGAATGTTCCTCCTTAGGTTACCCAAGCCTTATAGAAAAAACCCTATCTCCTCCATTTTTGGGTTTAAAATAATAGTACAATAAACAACCTTAACCGATTTACCGTAAGTCTTGATAAACCTTTGGTTCATCTAGTTTATGACTAGAAATGCCTAAATTTGATACCAATTGTGCAAGTTCATTCTCTTTAGCCCAGAGTGGCTTTAATTGCTCTGGGACATTTTGAGTCTTAGGACTAATTTTGAGATATTTTCACTATTTTCTAGATCAAATAAAGCACTAAGTGCTACTTTTATTTTCAGGTTAAAGGTGAAGCTCAAGGAAACTTGGAAAATTGAAGAAAACAAGCAAAGGAAATTTCGAGTGTCGCCACAAACGATGCTCCGCGAGCCAGGCTGATCTTGAGCAAGAAATTGGAGTCTTTCGGTCTCGCCTGGCAGGGTTGCTATTACAGGCCGGACACAAGATTCGAAAGACTTTTCAGCCTCGCCCCCGCAGGTTCAAATTCAGGAGAATGGATCCAAACTTAAGTACTAGCCCCTGGCGGAAGCGTAAAACCAGACTCAATATATAGCTTGTTGTTATGCGATTTTATAAAGGAATCCTTGTTTTTTGTGTCTTGCGTCTCGTTTAGAGTTTTACATACTCTTTTATAGTTTTATTTCATGTTTTCTTTTGGATTGAAATTTTGAAGCACATTTTGAGGAACTAATCCTCTTTTCAAGGAAGTAATGAAGGGACTTTATTATTTGCATAGTGAGGCGTGATGTTTCTCCCCAATTCTAAAATCTTGTTTCTTAATTCGTTTTGTATGTGTGATCATATGTGTTCGTGGTTAACTAGTCAAGCGTGATGAGTCCGACCAGAGATTCAAGCTTTAGGACTCGAATTAAGAACACAAGTTGAATATTGATAGAGATATAATAGGAGATTTGTGTGTCATATGACACGATTTTTAATTACTTTGTTTAACCGATTAAAACATAATTAATTATATTTTAATCTGAGAGTTAGAAAAGTGATTTTAAATAAAATAACATCATATTCATAGTCTCTTATGAAAGAAGGTTACGGTGAAATTTTGGGTTTAAAACTCGGACGGAAACAGGTTTGCGTTTTCATGTGATATAATTTCATAAGGAGAAACTCTAAGTTGGCCGAATTGAAATTTGTAGATTTTTTATATTTTGTCAGTGCGAATTCTACTTTCCAAAATTCGATCGGAAATAAAATATTATGTGTATACGGAAGAATTTTGGTGAAAGTTCACCCCGAAAACAATGTCGGTGTTTTGCGGTAAGATTTTAATGATCAGAAAAACCTAATTTTGACTTCAGAGCGGAATGTTTATATTTAAATCATATTTCCAGCGATTTGGTTAGTTTGAAAATTTTCAACCAAAAGCGAGATATTATGCTTTTATTTGAGCGTAAAACCAATCGGGAAACCAACGGAATCAATGAGAGCTACGATGATAAAGCGGGACACGGAGGAGCTGATCTATGCGATGACTCATCAAGAATTTATGATGCAATTAATGTTAGAAATTATGAGTTTTTAAGCGAAATGACCAAAATACCATTTTAGCTTAACCTAACCGATGTTTAGTTAAATTCCAACCATGGTTAAGAAATCATAGTTAATTCTTGTGGACCAAAATCAGTCACACCTTCATTTAATGTGAGCCACATGTTTATTAACCATATTTAGCAAGATAACCCTAGTTAAGTTAATTATTAACCATAGTTAATCATATATTAATTAAATAATCACAAAACCCGTTAATCTAAAAGCTAAAAACCAAACAAGGCTAGATTTTCCACCAAAAATCCCCTCAAACAGTGGCCTCACTTCCAATTTCCTCTTAATCTTTTTCATCCATCTTCTTTTCTTCTCTTTTAATCCATTTTCTTACAGCTCCATTATCATCTTCAAAAGCTTCATAAGTGTTCCATTGAAAAACTGCCAAGATCATCAATCTCCTTCTTCTACTTTCCTAACGAGGTGAAACTATTAAGCCGTGGTGTGATAGCGAGGAGCGTGAGTTCGGGATCTTGGTGCTAACTCGAGGTGGGGGAAAGGATCACTCTGTCGTCGGAACCGATAAGTAGTATATTATATGATAGTTGTGTAGGGCAACCTAAACCCTACTAGTAGTTGAGTGTCGACAAGACCAAAATCGCATTGGAAACCTTTTTCTCGCGAAACCAATGGTGATTCGGGATTGTAAGTTTATCGACATTAGGTTGATTTTAAGTATTTGATGGTGTCCAACTTTATGTTTATTTAATTGATTATGATCGCTGGTTGGTATTCCACTGCATGTGACGTATTATTTTTATGTTTGAATATTACATTGATTAATGTGTTATGTATGATCATGCGGATTTAATATTGTGCTTAGTGAACTTTAAGCGAAAGAGATATGTTGTTCAAGAGATATTTGTTTTAGGTGAGAGAATGATTTGAATGTATCTTAGAAGTTCCTAGTTTAATTAAATTATTTAATGGATTAGGTGTGACCTAGAATGTGAGTTGAGTCTATGATGGGAACTTGAGGTACTAGTTTGTTATTGATGCAAGATAGTGAGATTCATATAGAGGCTTTGATGCATATACTTTTGAGTCTATGGCGCATTTGATCGATTTATCCTATCAAAGATAGAAGTGCACTATATCGAGTGATAACCTATCAAAGATAGAAGAGCACTATAGCGAATCCTATCTTATCGGAAGATAGATGTGCACTATATCGGATCCTATATTATGAAAGATAGAAGTGCACTATACAGAGTCTTATCCTATCAAAGATAAGTGTACTATACGAGTTCTTTGCATCGGACTGCGGCGAATGTGAAAGGAATAGAGATAGTTATGTTAGCATAAGGATTTAAATGGCATGAGTTGAGGGTGAGACAACATCATAATTTGAGGATGATTGCTAATTCCCGGTGTTACTTATGCAATGACATTTTTGTATGATATCTATGGCTCTTTTCCGTTTTATGATGATAGAATTGTTTCTTATCCCTTGTATTATTTATGTGTCAGTATTTTTATTTTGTTATGGGATCGTGAAGAAGACCGTGGTATTTGAATGAGGAGGAGTGGATGGAGCTCCTTATGACGAGGTAGGAGGTCGAGTTGTGATCATGATGATTAGAGTATAGATAGTATGGAGTGTATGCAGAAATATTTTTATATGTTTCCAGCTAAGTATGACTTTTAGTTAAGTTTATTCTGTGGGGATCCTATTGAGAGGATACCCCACGGTGTTTTTGTAATATGTATCAGACATATGGCTATATTCACAATATAATTATGGTATGCAGTTTGAAGTAATTGAAGTTTGATGCTCTTTAGCTTAGAGTTTTACTTTTACGTCTTTCACGTTAAGCGGTGATTAAGGAATTAATTAAGAAAGCTTTAAACTAATAAAACACGAGGCCTGGGGTGTCCTGTCGTTATAGAGAGCGAGAACTAATGAATATTCCATGTTTGTCATCATAGAAATATAGTTGATTGGCATGTTTGGTATTTTCTCTTGTGCTCGCTAGAGAGATTAGGATAATTCGGGTTCCGATTGGCATGTAATTGAACCTAGGGATGAAAATAATCAACTTTTTGATATGTGTTTAATTGGGTTGGTGGATTTGTGGCCTTAGATCTTCCGTTCTTAAGTCACAACTTTTACTATTTGCTATTTCTTTGATTAAACTCTTGCTTGATACTCAATTAATAGTTACTCTGTTCACAATAAACTCTCTCTCCTTGACTTGGTCAATCCTAGCCATTTCCATAAATATTGATAACAATTGGCCACAGTCACATGTTCGATCTCGATAATTTGCTTAGTGTTTTTTTATGTGCCTTGATCCGGTACATTGGTCGGAGCCCATCAAGTTTTTGGCGCGACTGGAGAGTTGGCATGGCAATTTTCTTTGTTTAAAGAAAATAGTTAATTTGAACAAGCCATTTTTCGTTTTAAATTTATTTTTGAATAATATTTTTATCTCTTTGAATTTCTTTGATTTCACTTGGTCTTGGGAGTTTTTGTTGTATCTGAGGTTTCGTTCCCATAGGAGCAGACTTGCTATCGACCACGAGATTCGTAGGATCAAGAAAAGGTTGAGGAAGTAGCTTAGAGAATAGAGGAGACTCGAGGCATTGAATCTTGAAGAGATGGTTGAATAACCACCACCTTACAAGCCCTTTTAGGTACACTCTTCTTAACAGAAGGTTGTGCTTCCCACCATTGTGAGGCCGTCCATCACGGCAATTCATTTGTGATCAAGACATCGGTTCTTAAACTATGTTTAACAAAATCAATTTGATGGGAGTGCACCAATCCTCACAAGCATATTGCTCTCTTTTTGGAGGTATCAGTTACAAGTGTCGCGGAGTTTGACGATGCCTTTAAGCACGACTATTCCCTTTTTCTCTTGGGATGAGAGTTCGGATTAGTTAGATTTGAACCCGATCGGAGTATCACTACTTAAGAGGACCTGGCTCAAAAATTCACCACAAGATTTTTTCCTCCTCGGGCTGACATGATTGAAAATAGCGTTATTTTCCCAAGCAACATGGGGATGAGACTTATAATGAAGCTTGGGAGAGATGCAATGTTCCTCTTGAGGGAGATGTCCATCTTCATTCTTTGACTTGGTAACAAAGTTCAGCACTTATTCAATGGTTTGAGAGGTCGCTGATGAATTGATGTCATAATTTTGAGGTTCTTTTCGCAAATCAACGGATGATGCATGGAGATGCGTGGAAAAAGATGTCAAAGGAAATGTACAGCAATAGCACACCTGTACTTGGTGCACCATCCAATTCATGGGCTTAGTGCAACATCTATTGAAGCCATTCTTGAGCGGGAAGGCACTCAGGAAACGAGTGAGGCAATTACAAGCAAGATGAAGGTGAATACTGATGCGAAGGTTTTACCTCTGGGGTGTGACTTTGCAATGGGGATCGTGACAGCTGAATGTTGTCCAAGTAACTATTCTCAGAGCATGTGGACTCATGTCACAACTTTTTATGACACGATCTTACAACGTATTGATTGTCAGGGATAAACGGAATAACTAATCATGGGCAAGGTTGGAATATGGAGATCATCCAGGGTTTTGTTGGCAACACTGGTGGTGGTTTAATGGACGACAACAAATATGCGCGTCGGAATCAAAGCGAACTATAGATTCAACAACATGATGATGGCAAGTGCTTCGAGAATTAGTGTCGATATCAGATCCCAGATGGAAACCAAGCGGCAGCAGGGTTGGCTCTTAGAGAAGACTAGAGCAGCCATTTGAAATTGGCAGTGCAAACAGCACATCCATGGCAAGTTGTCAACTAATACGAGGGGCAGCGATCAGAATCATGAGACTAAGGTAGCCGACTTGTAAAGCATATGAATGGCGTCTCGGCTCTTTTCCGGTGAAAATACGAAGAATCAACCCAAAGAACTAATGATTTCGTAACAACTCAAGGAGGTAAGGTGTTGGAATGAGATGGGGTACAACTAGTTCTCTGTCTTAATTCACAAGTACCACAGGGGTGGAGACAAAGCAATCTGGGAAGAAGAAGTGCCGAGGCGAGAAGGTACCGGGAGAATAAGGGAGGTTGAAGTTGTGGATGAAGAAGTAGAAAGAAAGTGGATTGAAGCCAGGGATCTCCACCTTCTTGCATTGCCGGTACCATATCAGGCAATTGAAGAAGCATTTGCATGACAAACGGTTTTCTAAGTTCCTGGTGTTTTTGCAAGCTTCTAATCAAGCATTCCATTTGCGGAAGCCTTGGAACAAATGTCATCTTATACCAGGTTTATGAAGGAGCTTCTCCAAGAAGCGGAAGATAGTGGATGAGGGAGGCGATTGCTTTGCTTAGGGTGTGTAGTGCGATCCTTCAGCGTAAAGCTACCTCAAAGTTCACTACAAAAAATGGTGATTAGCGTGAAGAAGTCGATGCGCTATTCTAAAAAATTCGATTGCTAAATGGATTAGCGTCGAATAGCAATCGAAAAGACGGTTGTTAAAACCATGATAGCTAAATGATTTAGCGAGCAATTTGGAATCGATCGCTAATAGCGGCCAGGGATTATTCGATGATTCCTAAAAATGGTTGCTAAATTGGTCCCCAACACCTATTATGGGATCAATTTTACGCGAAAATTCGATACGCTAATTTGGTCACTAATGCAAAAAAAAATCGGTCACTAAATTAGTTCCCAAGACTGTTCTAGGGACCAATTTAGTAGTCGATTTCTTAAAAACATATAACAAACAAATGTTAGTGCAACCTTGTTTTTTTTTTTTGTAAAGCAAAATTGTATTAATTAGAGCACTAGGGTACTCTAACCCAAATACAAGGAATCACCACCAACCAAGTGAACAACATTCGTTACATAAAAGCGTTCTACTTATAACATTCTAGGCTACAAAACATATGAGAGAAAAAAAACCCAGCACTCTAATACATAGAAATAAATGGCCTACACAAATCAGTATTGTCACACTCCACATTCCCACAGCTATACAGTGTTGTAACTTTCTTCATCCCCTCTGATTTACCTCTGCAAAAAATTTACATGGTACCACCAAAACCAATAATCTACTTCCACCCAAAAACAACGCAGGAGTATAGCCAAGAAAACAATCACCAAAAAATAATTCCTTCCCCACAGGAAGTTCACAGTTCAAAGACCAAATACCAAATGATGGGTCATACAACATATATTATTTCATCTCGGAAAAATTAAAACTACTTGTTAACTTGTGCATTATAACATCCTCTCGATCATAACTACGATGTAACAAAGTTCAAATCCAAGCAAAGGAAAAATGGCAAACATTATAATAAAATTAAATTTGGAAATCATCTTCGAGATAAATACCGAAGTCAACCAGAAAAAGATAAATAACATAGTTAGAAAATTATACTCTTCAACACTTATAAAAAATAGCCTCTAATTGTCATTTTTATTGCATCAATGAATATGGCAGCATATAGATAGCCTTGGGTTTCAATCTAGTCATCGAAGGGTACGGGGGCATGGGCACGCACAGTCATCAACTTAATAGAACACCTCAGTTATGAACTTGGTTTTGTCAATCGTAAGCCATAAATTCCTCAGAGGGTTAAAAATAATATATCAATGTTTACAAAAATTAAAAATTTAAACCTCCTGAAATTTCTAAATTCAGATAACTCATAATTATTACAGAAATGCGGTAAACATCTCTGCAAACACTTATAGCCCTTCAACTACTATTCTAGAAATCTAAATTAAATCCAAAGTTATAGCCATACTTGTAAGTGTAAAATCAATCTTCATGACTAGGAATTCCTAAAGGGTCTAAGGCAACTTTAAACTACAACTACCAGTATTCTCTTATCATTACTAAGTCATGGCATGCCAGAGCAATCCCTGTGGTTGCCACCTTTAAAAAAAATGGGTCGCTATAATCGGTGGCTATGTGGCTCCTTTCTAATTTAAAATCGGTCGCTAAATAGCTTCAATATTATGGTTAAAAATAAAATTCATGTAGATAAAGTCAAAAATTGACTTTTTAATTAAGTGGTTTTAGCGACCGATTTAGCGACCATTGAACTTGCAACCATACAAATGCTTGCTAAACACATGTTTTATAAAAATATGAAAATCGTGAAATTGGTACGCCATTTCGGTTGCTATTAGCGACAGACTTGTTCGGTCGCTAATTTTTCGATACGCTATTTCAACTTTTTTTTGTAGTGGTTTAAGGATCCAGTACATTTAGCATACCATGCACCATTGGGGAGATGACTTTTGGGGAAGGCACTATGTGATCTAGGGGCTAGCATTAATCTAATGCCCTATCTATGATGAGGAAGCTTGGCATTCAAGAGGCAAAGGGACTATGATGTCGCTCCGACTTATGGGATCATTCTATTAAATACCCTTATGGGGGTGGTTGAGGACTTGTTGGTAAAAGTGGATAAATTCATCTTTTCGGCATATTTTGTGGTCTTAGATATGGATGAAGATGCCGAGATCCCTCTCATTTGGGTAGGCCTTTCTTGGCCACGGCGTGCATTGATAGATGTGCAGCAAAGAAAGCTCACACGGGTACAGATGAGAATGTAGTCTTCAATGTTTTTGAAGCCATGAAGCATCAAGTTGAGCAATCCAGTGTGTATAGCATAGATGTGATAGAGCCTATTCTGAAATTCCATTCCACACAAGAAGCACATGGTTCTTCACTTGCGAAAGTGTTGGTAAAATCCCGTGTTGATGATGAAGATGGGTAATTTTTAGAAGATGCTAAATTTCTTGTGTGTTTGAAAAATATGGAAGCATTACCAATTCTCTCCAAAGAAGAAGGCAAAAGGAAGAACTCCACAGAAAGCATGGAAGAAGACAACAAGAAACCGTATTAAAGCAACTCCCATCTCACTTGAGGTATGCATTTTTGAGTAAGGAGGGACAAGATCCAGGTTATCTTAGTAACAGCTGAAAAAGGATGAAAGGAAAAGCTCTTAAGAGTTCTTAGGGAACACAAATCCACTTATTGGATGGAAAAGTATAAGTCCTTCTTTGTGCATGCATAAAATTTTGACGGAGGATGATTATAAACCGGTGGTTCAACCACAAAGGCGGTTAAATCCCATCGAAGAAACCGTCGCAAGGAGGTGATTAAGCTTTTTTAGATAGCGGAATAATCTATCCAATCTGGGATAGTAATTGGGTTAGCCCAATTCATGTGGTCCTAAAGAAGGGAGGTACGACAGTGGTGGTAAATGAAAAGACCGAGATGATCCCAGCAAGGACCATCACGGGATGGAAGTGTGTGGACTACGGGAAGCTTAATGATGCAACAAGGAATGGCCACTTTCCCCTCCCATTCATAGATCAAATGGTGGAAAGGTTATCCAGATATGATATACAATTTTTTAGATGGTTATTTAGGATATAACCAAATTTGTGGTGGATCGAGAGGACCAGAAAAGACTACTTTCACTTGTCCATATGGTGTATTTGCATATAGGAGGATGCCTTTTTGAAATACGTGCAGCGTTAAGGCTACTTTCAGTGTATGTTGTACATCTTCTCGGACATGGTAGAAAAGTTCATTGAGGTTTTCATGGATGACTTCACAGTTTTTGGAACTTTGTTCAACAATTGTTTGAAGAGCATGGGGTGTGTGCTACAAAGGTGCCAGAGACCAACCTAGTGCTCGATTGGGAGAAATGCCATTTCATGATTCGTGAAGGTGTGCTCTTGGGGCATAAAATCTCGAAAAGGGTGAATGTGTGGTCTTGGGGCATAAATCTAGCAAAAAGGGATTGAAGTAGACAAAGCAAAAAGTGAAGTGATTGAGAAGTTCCCCACCAGCAAATGTGAAGGGGTAAAGTTTTTCTCAGTCAGTAAAAACCCCCTTTGGCGCTTCATTGGGATTTCTCCAAATTAGCGAAGCCGCTATGTGACCTTCTTATGAAGGATGTATCCTTTGAGTTTAATGTTTCGTGTTTAAATGCTTTTAATATTTTGAAACATAAACTTGTGTCGAACCCATAATTAATCATTGACCGGATTGGAATTACCTTTTGAAATCATGTGTGATGCACGAGGATTATCGCGGTAGAGGCGTGCTAGGACAAAGGGTGGAAAAGATTAGTCCATGTGATTTACTATGCAAGGGAAAGTTTTAAGCGATGCATGCTAACTATTCCACCCGAAAAGAACTCAATGCGTAGCATTTGTATGATAACAAAACGAGGCCAAACCTAGATTAATATGGTGGGTATTACTTTTCAGGAGTTTAATCTTGAGATTAGGGGAGAAAGGGTTAAAGTATGGAGTTGTGGACCACTTGTCAAAAATAGTCAATCCCGACCAAGAGAAGAAACTTTTAGATATCAAGGAAGAATTCACGGATGACGCTTTATTTATTTTTTGGAAAATTTTCTTCTTGATTCGTGGATATGTCTAGCTACAAAGCTAGAGTGGTCTGAAAGGCTACACTAGAAACAACGAAATAAGTTCTTCTAGGATGCAAAGTACTACATTTGGGAAGATCCCTTCTTGTTCAAGCGGTGTGGGGATGGATTGATGCGAGAAGTGCATTCCTCATGATCAAATTGGGAGCGTGTTGTAGCCTTTGCCCATGGCTCGGATATGAGTGGACATTTTGGGGAAAGAAACTGCAGAAAAATTTCTCCAAAGTGGTTTCTATTAACCCACCATCTTCAAGGATACAAAAACTTTCCATGCAGAGGTGTGATCGTTGCCAAAGGGTTGGTAATATCTCCAGAGACATGAACTTCCTCTCAAAGCATGTTGGAGGTAGAAATCTTCGATGTGTGGGGCATTGACTTCATGGGACCTTTTCCTCAGTCTTTTTCCTATCAATATATTTTGGTGGCGTGGACTATATGTCCAAATGGGTGAAGCCATAACAACCACAACATATGATGCGCGTGTTGTCATGGAATTCCTAAGGCGCGATATTTTCCAAGGTTTGGTGTCCCGATTGTTCAAATTAGTGATGGTGGTTCACACTTTGCAACAAACAAATGGATCACCTACTTTCAAGATACGGGGGTCACAAGTTGAAACTCCTTACCATCCTCAAACCAATGGTCAAAGTGGAAGTATCCAGCAGTGAGTTGAAGCGAATTCTTGAGAAGGAACGATAAACTCGTCATGGAAGGATTGGTTGAAGAAAGTAGATGATGCACTATGGGCATATGGGGCTCTTTCAAAACACCCATTGAGAGATCTACATATAATTTGGTGTTTGAAAGTCGTATCACTCATCGGTGGAATTGGAGCATAAATCCTATTAGGCCATCAAGACTCTCGACTAAGACTTGGCGAAAGCCAGGAGAGAAGCGCCTGTTGGACTTGAATGAATTAGCGGAGATCAGTATGGCGTATGAAAATGCGAATCTACAAGGAGCGGACAAAGGCTTGGCCAATCACATTTTGCCTAGAAGGTTTGAGGCCGGGGCAATGGGTCTTATTACACAACTCTAGGTTGAGGTTATTTTACAGGTAAGCTGAAACCCGATAGTCAGGACCCTTCAAGGTCCATAAGGTCTTTCCATATGGAAGCGGTGGAGTTAGAGTGCAATGAACCAAGTGATATCTTCAAGGTGAATGGCCAAATACTCAAGCACTACTATGGGGAGGCCTTCCAAAGAGACAAGCAATGTTTAAGCTAGACTAGCCCTTTAAGTGACTTGAGTCGAGCTCGGGATGTTAAACAAGCGCTACTTGGGAGGCAAGCCAAGATTCATATCCTTTTATGCATTTATAGAGCCCCAAAAAAAAAAGTCTCATGTAGGGTCCTTAGTTATAAAAATTGCATTTAGGAAGCATATAGGACTTAGTTGCATTTCAATTAAGGGGAAAAATATATCTGCGAGAAGAAACAAAAACCTTGTCTTCGACTCGCCCCGCCAAGCATGTCTCGCCTTGCAGGACCCCTGGAATAGGAATGGTTGGAAATCCCAGATTCGCCCAGTGAGCTCTTGCTCGCCTCGTGAATACGGGCAACGGATGATTGAATCTAGAAATTTTCCAGATTCCCCTGATTCTCCCTCACCCCACGAATGTGGAGTAGCTGAAGAGGGCAAAACTCTCTGGTTCGCCCACGAACCCCGAAATTAGGGTTCAGAATTAGGGATTTTAAACGCTCGCCCCAGAGCAAGGGAAACTTAACCTCCCCGTGAGCCACTTTCTGCTCACTTGGGCAATCAAAAGTTCCAAAAGCCTTTCTCTCTTCTCTCGTGGGGTGCACGAAAACACCAAGAAAATCACTCTTTCACTCTCCAATCTTCGTCACTATATCACTTTACTCAAGGTTTGCATCTCTATTCATTCCCTCATCTAGTTTTGACAATTTTTGTATGAATTTCTCCCTATATTTCTCTTGCAAAATTTTGGAAATTAAGGAAAGAGGAGTGATGAACATTGGTGATTCATTTTAATAGATTCTTAATGTGGGTTTGACTATGAATATGCAAGTATAGAAAGAATGTGGGATTTATTGATATTCATTATTGTTTGAATTCTTGAAAACACATTGACATGAAAGTGGTGTGAGATTTTGAACATGATAAATTCTACGATGATGATTGTTGATGCATGCCCTAAATGATGCTATTAGAAAACCTAAGTTTGGGGTTCCATGGAATTTTTTTAGAGACAATGCATGACTAGGGGCGATGAGGCAAAAATGTGACATGGTTGAATCTAGGAATGAAATTTTGAATCTTGGATTATTATTGAAATTGTTGAAGCGAATATATGTATTCTAAATTCCTGCATAGGCTCATAGGAATTAACTATTAATAGCTTAGAATGAAATTATGTATTGAGATATATTGTGATATTAAACTGTCTGGAAACTTTTCTGATTTTCGGTATGACTCCTCCAAAGAATTCTGTTGGAAACAACTTTGTGAAGGGGGCAAGCGCCCAGGCGGCTGGGGGAGGAGAAGGAGTTCCCGTGGGGCGGGACCTCCTCAGGAATTGTTACTCCTTCCATCGACTTAGATCTCCTGTTCATTAGGAGTATTGGGAGTTGGTGCGAACGAAGGAGATAGTACTTAAGAGGAGGATGGTTCTCATGGGGAGCAACTACTCCAATCGTCTACGATGCTATCAAGGATCGGGGGGATTGAGTTGGCTAATCTTCTCGGCGAGTTGATGTTAAACTTCGTCAAGGAATTTTATGCCAATGCTTATAAATCGACCCTTCTAAGCCAGGTTGCATTAGCATGGTTAGGGAGTGTGGCAGTCACATTTCTCGATGACGTTAACCGGTCTTGGGCATTCCCAACACTTGGGAGAGAGAAGTGAGCACTCACCATGCCATGGTCAGGCCCGCCCGGTCATTCTATAGACCCGTTGCGCTGGGAATGCGATGGGAATGGGGGACCTCCGGGAACCTCTGAGACTTAGAGGAGGATCTTAATCATGCGCCGTATGGCATGCTTTCATCCATGCCAGCTAATGTGAAGCTCTCACGCAGTCGTGTCATTGTTATGACGGCTCACCTCCTATGCCATTATGGGGGGAAGCCTATTGATGTGGGCTGGTCATAGCCGGGACATGCACAGCAAGGCCAACTCGGGAACGCCAAGAGGGTGTTGGCTCATGGTTTCTCATCATGAGGGATAATGGCGAGGCAAGGATTACTATTTCGGGTAGACCGAGAGGTCCTCGATAGCCGATCGACAGAGATTATATCCGCCCATTGTTATGGAGAGCCCGCACCCCCAAGAGATAGAGAGGCGGGACAGCTCCACAATGCCCATTGTCGATGGAGATGGTTGTGCTCTGCATAACCATCGAGGCGAGAGTGGTCCCATACAAGGTGCTCAGGAGTTTTTCCAGGGAGTGGGCGAAGCTCGGCAGAGGCGCGGTCCCTATCTACCCGCCGAGAGGTTGGCACCTCGGGGTGGCAAGACTATCCCAGGGAGACGATACCAGCCAAAGGGGACACGAGGCCAGGATGATGGCGCAACTATTGTTCAAGTCGAGGTTACGACTCGTACGGTAGGAGGATGAGGACATCCGTCGTGATATATTTTATCTAGCCTCTTATTTTTTTGAGTTCTAGCTATACACATTCGATATGGTGTATTTTCATATTAGCTAGACTTCAGTTACATTATGACACCTTATGCATGTTGAGGCGTGGCAACCATAACGCTGGGGGGGTGAATTGGGTTTAAAAAATTTTCATCCTCTTGTGACCTAGACTAATTTTTTGAGAAATTTTAAAAGGATAAAGAAAGAGGAAATCACACAATCAATTTATACTGGTTCAATCACTCCCTTGAATGACCTACATCCAATCCCCACAATACATTTATCAGTATTTTCCACCAATAATCAATTCAAACTTACAACACTTGAGCCTCTCCACTCGGATACCCCCCTCTGCAAGAGCCTCATTACTATTCACCAAAGGGATGACCCCACCCTTTGGACTTAAAGTTCCTCACCCCAAGATTTTCTCTCAATACAAGAAGGATACTCACCTTCTTCTTCTAAAGGGATTCCCCACCTTTTTTACAAAGAGCCTCTTCACTTGGGATACCTCATCCTTGTGCTAGAGTCTCCAAATCTACTCAAGGGATACCTCACCCTTGTTACAAATCCAAACTAGAGAGATTCCTCACTCTCTTTAACCAATACAAATCAAGCAATAAGTGATTACAAAGAAGAATGCCTCAAAGGTTGAATCAATACAAGTTGAAGCACTATGACTCTTGTGTATGATTGGCTCAAATCTTGATTTCTAGAGTGAAAGATTGAATCTTGAGGTTAGAGATGTTGGGCAAGTGTTCTTAGAGTGTTAACCTATGGTTTTCCAATTGCACTGCGAGAGTATCTATAGTGGGTTTCAAATATATAGCGTTTTGCACTGTCACACATTTTATGCAGAAATCACTTTTCCATGATCGCAATCGATTACAAATGTATGGTAACCAATTACAAGTCAGGTTTGAAATACAGAGCTTTCCAAAAAGCGGTAATCGATTACGAGTCCGTCGATTACCACGATACTTTTAAATATTGATTTTTTCCGAGAAAGTTGTAATGGATTACGGGGAGTTACGGTAATTCAATTACGGAGTTGTTCTTTTATCGAAAATGATATTTTCAATCTAAAGAACATTCTAACACTTATGAAAAACATATTTCTAATTCTTTGAAAACCTTAAGCCCATTTTCAATTTAAAAACAATTTTTAATTAATTCAATTTTAATAGCCAATCCTACACTTGAATGTTACAAATAAATCCTAAGACCAAACTTAAGCTATATGCCCTGAAGTTTTCTTCTCTGGTCTTGGATGATCTTCTTTTGATCTTGAACTTTCATTATCTCAATCAATTGTTTTACTTTTGTTGCTCATCATCAAAATTAATTTCAAAGTACATTGCATCCTATACCGCTTCCATTGTATATATTTTGTGGTGCATGTTCTTTTTTAGTTCTTTTTAGTTTTATTTTTTTAAAAAAAAAACTTTTGATTATGTTATTGACCATTAGTTGACTAGTGAATTAGATGACTATCGATTGGAGTTTCTTCCATGAAGGCAAGCTAATTGATGAGGGAGCGATCACTCAAAACCACCCCGATCATGAGTTCACCGGTCTATGCATCAGATGAGAGACAGATCCCCTACCCTCACTTACAGAAATTAACAAAAGAACAAGAAAGAAGGAGAATCCATTTCACTTAAGCTTTGATAGGGGTGTGAATGACTAATCCCAAGGGAAATTGAGCATGAGACTAGAGGAAAGCCAAAAGGGCTTCCCAATTTGCATACCTTGGGAACATGCATTATACGAGAAAGTCAAGAAGTCGGTGGAAGGAGGAGAGATTCTGTTCCCGGGAAGTAGAGAGCCAACCAAGGAAGAAGAAGACAAGTGGGACCCAAATGGCTTCTCGCTTTGAAAGAGATCCAATGATATCGTACATGGATAGAGATGGAGATGATCCGGATGCGGGGAATGGAATCCAGGAGGAGGGGCTCCAAGAGAATAAGCTATTGTGACTAGCCCGAACATTGTTGGTTGAGTATCTCGATAATGCCTAGTCTAGTCGGCCTAGGAAGAAAGTAAAGAGAGATAAGGAAAGGCGAGAATGCTAATGAGAGCATGGGTCCGCTCGGACCCTGAGATAACTCTTTTTAAACTCAACCCTTTCTTTTCTTTTGTTTTTGAAATTTTGCAAGTAAATAGTGGTCAATACACAAAAACAAATAGTGTCTATGGAGTCTAGTTGGTAAGTCTTGACGGGATTAATTGCAATGTGCCTAAAATTGAATGCATGTGATAAATCTTGAAAATCTTTGATGTTTTTTCCTTATGCTTTTGAAAAAATGAGAAAAATTGATCCCCATGAAAATTGAAGATTGAACTTTGAGAATTTTTGTTTGGATTGCTTGATTTATGACCAAGTTTGGGTGGACACATTGAGGATGTGTGCGATCAAATAATTTGCTAAAAATATCCAGGTTAGGAATTTGAGCCTCAACATGTTTTTAAATTGTGAATCACTTTTGAGTTGCACTTCCGGATTTTTCTTGAATCTCTTCATATGGTTTGCATGTTTATATGTTTGTATAAAATGATTTAGTCAATTTTCTTTGAAATAGCTACTTGGCCAAAATAAACCATTCTAATGCATGTTCCATAGTGGGTAATTTGAGCCTAATAAGCTATTGTTTCTTAATGACCTAACATTATCAGTAAAAATCAGAGAAAATCATGTTAATCCAATCTTAGGATTTAGGAGAGCATGGATGTTTAGAAAGAAAAAGAGTTGTTTAGAAACTAAGTTTGGGGTGGCTACAATGAGTTTATCATGTACTTGGGAATGAGAATAATAAAATAAAAAGGTTGAAGCGAAAGGCAAAGAAAGAGAAAAAGAAAAATACAAAAATGCCAAAAGGGGCAAAATAAAAAGGGTGTCAAGGAAATAGGTTGTAGCCACCCAAAGCGTGAAAAAGAAAATTGAAAAAGAAATTAGAGTGAAAATAAAAGTGTAAAAGTTTCAAGCTTCTTAATTCCTGGGGACTTAGAGCCTATAACCTTTGTATATCCTACTTTTAGCCAGGCCCCATTACAACCTTTAAAAGACGTTTGATGATGCATGCATGTTTTAGTGGAACTATTTTGAGATGAAAATCAAATTCTTGGAAAGTAGCCTTAAAATGTGAAATTGAGTGAAAGTTGAAAACCTTGATAACTTAAGTGAATGGGTGAATCACTAAATGCTCCTTGTGAGGAAAGTAATTTTTGAAATTGGTGATCTCTGTCTTACGTGTATGTTGGATCCTTGACTTAGATTAATGATTGCATGATTAATTGCATTCTCATTGTTTAAAAGTAGATGAATTTGGGATTGATTAATTGAAGTGAGAAAATGAAACATTGAATGAAAAATTGTATTGATAAAATTGCATGAAATTTGGGAAAGGTATGATTAAGTCCATTGAGCTTACCTAGTTTTGAGTCCTTTTAATTTTTAGTTTGCTTGGGGATAAGCAAAGTTTAAGTTTAGGGTATTCGATGAACCTTTGGTTCATCTAGTTTTATGACTAGAAAGACCTCAATTTTGATACCAATTGCGCGAGTTCATTCTCGTCTTATCCCAAATTTGGCTTAATTGTTCTGACGACATTTTGAGTCTTAGGAGTAATTTTTAGATATTTTCACTATTTTCTAGATCAAATAAAGAACGGCGTTACTTTTATTTTCAGGTTAAAGTGAAGCTCAAGAAAACTTGGAAAAATTGAAGAAAACAAGCAAAGGAAATTTTCAAGGTCTGCGCCAAGCTAGATACACGATTTTGAAGACCTTTCGGTCTCGCCTGCCGAGAGCAGGCTTCTTTCCACGAGGTTTCTAATTGAGAATGGAGCCAAACTTAAGTGCTCGCCCCACTAGCACCTTCTCACCCAGTGAGATGCATCTCGTTTAGGTTTACATATTTTATTTCATGTTTTCTTTTGGATTAAGAATGTTGAAGCACGCTATGAGCAGAATCCTCTTTTTCGAGGAAGCGATGAAGCCACTCATGACGGCATAGTGAAGCTGTGATGTTTTCTAGTCCCTATTTCTCAATTCTTGTTTCTTTATTCTATTTTGTATTTGTTGATCATATGAGCTCGTGGTTAATTTGTCAAGCGTGATGAGTCCGAAAGGAGATTCGTGCTTTGATTTTAATTAAGAACACAAGTTGAATATTGATAGATATATAATAGGATATTTGTGCAATTGTTATAGGGAACCAAGAACTTAATGAATCTTGCATGTTTGTCATCATAGAAATATAGTTGATTGGCATGTTTAGGCATTTTCTCTTGTGCTCGCAGAGACATTAGGATAATTTTGGGTTCTTGATTGGCATGTAATTGAACCTAGGGATAGAAAATAATCACTTTTGATCTGTGTTTAATTGGGTTGGTGGATTCGTGACCTTAGATCTTCCCCATTCTTAAGTCACAACTTTTACTATTTGTTCTTGCTTTGATTAAACTCTTGCTTGATACTCGATTTGGTTACTACTTGATTTCACAACAAACTCTCTCTCTTGACTTGGTCAATCCTAATTGTTTCCCTTAAATATTGATAATAATGGACCACCCAATCCTGTGCCGATCTCGGTAATTTACTTGCCGTGTTTTTATTAAGCTTCGATCCATTCTGCCTGAGCCATCAAATACACAAAAATATCTTCAAACACGTGGGACACGTCTTTATCATCTAGGACCATCCACGAAAAGAGATCGTGGAGCTGGCATTTTTGTCTTTTAGTGAATGCACTTTTCAAAAGCTGTAGTATCCTAAAGCATTTTCCTTTTCAAATAACTCATGACTTCATTGTTATCTGGTCAAACACAAAGTTCTATCAGCCTCAATTAACACAACAAAACAGAAACAAACTAACCAAAATGACACATGTCAGAATAAATCCTACTTTAAGCTAAAACCAAATAGTAATGATACTAAAATCACTTGAGAACACTCAACAAATAAGTAAAGGAAAGTAAAATAACTCTTATTTCTAAGTGATTAAAAAAGAAATACACACAAGAAAAAAAGACACACAAAGAAACAACACTTGAAACCAGACCTGGAAATCAACTCAGTGTTTCATATTCTCCACAACAAACCCATGGACTTACACCACACACAACACCCTTTTTGCCCAACAAATGCTTGTTCACCAAAATCCAGTTCAACATGTGTGAGCAACCCTACAAGCCTCTTCGGGTTCTCTCGGGCAATCCAAAATAGTCGATCAACCTCACATTTAAAGTTGATTAGATCCTCCCTCTCATCAAATTATGGGGTTCAATGCACAAAATGTTGCGGCCTGAGAGGGTGAAAGCAGAACTAATAGTAGCGAGGTGTGACACCGGGGCTAACGAGGGCGGGGAGTGGTCGTGTGACTATAATGCTACCCCGCATGTTATAAAGCATAAAAGATAAAGATATAAAACAAAACATGCATTTACGAGGATAAAATAAAACATTTACCCATGGTAGAAAGGTCCCACATGAACTAGTTCACAACGTGGAAATTAAAACATGTTTAAAATAATTAAAACATAACAAAGATAAACAACATAACCTAACCCGATGTCACATACAGAGTTGGTATAACTGTTTCGGAAAAAAATCCTCAGAATACAACTGAAACTAACAAACTAACTGAAAGGGGAAAACCCTAACTATGAGTGGTGGCTCCTCATAGTCACTCCTCTCCTGACTGCTCGCCATTCTCTGCAAGCTGCCGATCAGGCCAAACAAACAAACAAACAATGGGGAGTAAGAATCACGTAAACATATACAGCATGGAGATAGGAAGCAAGGTAAAACATACAACATAGAATCATCATAACATACGTCAACATAGTTATATATATCAACATCCAATCAACATCATATCAACCAAGTATGCTATGCAGTGCAATACAACACTACTCCACTACTCCAACATGCATGTAGATCCACACTAACTCAGGATAAATGACTTCAGAGTTAAATATCCACATTGAGAATCTACTCAATGCCGGAGAATCTACTCCTTGGATAGCCAACGCGTCAAACCAACGAATGTCTCGTCAAATGGTTACCAAACCTTGGGTAACCTACCGTGGATGGCCGGATCGTCGTACTCTAGGGCGACCTCCCCCTATGTCGATCATCTACCAACAACAATATCTCCAATGATGCATGCAGCATACAACAAACAACGGGCAACCGCCACCTCCTTTGCTTCAACTGAATCAACCGAAGACTTCAACGGAATCGACCGCAGCAGAATCTACTGCAACATTTAAACCTTTAGAGGAATCAACCGCAACACATTAGACCCAACCGAGTCAAGGTCCCCCTTGGATCAAAATCTCGGCAACCAAGGTACAACATCAACAGCACCTTAGACCCAAACCGCGGGGTCAAGGTTCCCTTGACTAAAAAGCACCAAGGTACAACTCATCGACGTGCAGTAACCCAACGGTTACCGACTTAACCATCTTAATTAATCTTTAATTAAGTGATCCAACCTTCATCATTGATTAACTATGTCATCATCATCGTTTGGGGAGATTGGGGTTAAAGACCCCGGTTTAAGTCCTTAATCTCAGATTCCATCCCGAGAGGGGTGAGCATGGTTGTGCTTAACCCCTGACGGGTGTCTTTGCCCTTAAGTGGAGCACGGTGGGTGCTTTCTGCATGGGCATGCTCCTGCACATGTCGATCGTGCTGAATGCACGATCATTTTCCAAAATTCAAACTGAGAATGCGGGCGTGCTCAATGCACGACGGTCCTGTTCTTGGCGAGTTCAACATCAATTTTAGCCGATTAAATTTGGGATTAATTCTATTGATCTCAGCCGAGTTAACAACATATTCTAGGACTAAACACCATTATCAACATAGTAACAACACTATCATCACAATCATGGTATCAACCATTCAACCAACAACATTATTCCAATAGCAACCATCAACATATCATCATGTTCATACAACCAACATAAACATCAAGAATGTAGTATGAACATAGGCATATAAACAACATATTAACAACCAAGATCATGTTATCATAATCAAACAAACCATCATATTAATCATATACACATACACAACAAACCGGGGTCATGGGAACCCTTTACCTTACACTTACCCCCAATGCCTATGATATACACTACCCTTCTCCCATACGGATCGAAGGTTCCAAGCGTTAGCTCCTAACAACAACCCGGGATCACGTCCCCATGAGCGGCTCAATCCAGATTCTACGCCTTGGTTAACTAAAAATAAACTAATCGGTTCCCAATTCACAAGAGAAAGGAAACAGAAAGGAACGTTACCATTACCAATCTAGGTTGATCTTCGATAAACAATGGTCTCCCAAGGTCTTCAAAACTCTAAGAACTAGTTGAGTTTGGTAGAAGGGGGAAGAAGACTGCTTCTGGCCGCACTAGGTGATGGTGTTGACGTCGAAAGTAGGGTTAAAACGTAACCCTCGGTTTTCTGTGCCAACTATATAAAGGTTGCACCGAGCACATGCTGCTCCCACCGAGCACGTCGTGCTTAACTTAGCATCACCGAGGCGTGGTCGACATTGAGCACGGGACGTGCTCACTGTTCTTGTTGAGCACGGGCGTGTTCCCTTTGTTGAGCAGGCGTGTTGGCTAATGAGCAGGCGTGCTCATCTACGAAAAGGATTTTTGAGCCAAAAATCCCACTAAGACCTTAACCAACCAACAAACTTAACAAAACATGCTTAAGGAAAGCACTTAGTGAAAAGAAGGGTGTTACAATTCCACCCCTTATAAAAATTTTGTCCTCAAAATTTCTATCACCTTAATTGATTAAACTTTCACCAATTAGGAGCATACCTTGGGTTGAGTCCACATACTTGGAGGCTCTAGCTCCACCACGTCTCCGCTACGCACTCTAATTCCTGTTAGCCTTTGTGGTTCTGTCTTTTCTCCTTTACGATTCACGAGGTGACCATACTTACACTTGGAAACGAGATGATGTTGGCTCCTTGCATTGATGGGTATAGTGATCTTCTCCACGTTTTCCAAATCGACATGTTTAGGAGAACCCCATTCTTAGGTTTACCTCAGAGAACGGTGATTCCTTGCCATTCGCAGAAGTCTCGCTCACCGTGGGTTAGATGTTGTCTCACCTCGTAAGCATCCTCAAAGATTCTGCACTTGTTCACCAAGGTAGGAAAGACTCGGATCTCGATAACGGATGGCTTGCTTGCTTTCATCGCTCTACAAACTGCAGTCGTTGGAGTAACTCTCAAGGACACATGATCACCTTCTGGAATTCCGGCGCCTTCCTCCTTTTGTCACGGTAGCTCCTTTGCCTACTTTGTGCCACTTTTGACTTTTCTGAATCATCCTCACCTTTCATTTGTCGGGTCCTAGTACCACATTGTCATCGAGTTCATTCTAACACAAGGGTGTCCTACATCTCCTCCCAACTACCGGATTGTTCTAGCACACAAGCTCTCAACAAGTCCTACGATGGTGATGGTCCTCTCGGACCGCCCATCGATCTGTGGGTGATAAGTTGAACTAAGCCTAAGCTTTGTCCCTAACGATTCTGCAAACTATCCCAAAATCCGGAGGTAAACCTCGGATCTCTATCCAAAACTATGCTAGAGGGTACACCATGTGGCCGACTATTTCCTTGATGTACAACTTAGTCAACTTCTCTAATGGATAAACCATATTCATAGGGATGAAATGGGCAGACTTAGTCAATCTATCCACAACAATCCATATAGCCTCAAAATCGGTTGGAGTCATAGAGAGTCCGGACACAAAATCCATGGAGATGCTATCCCATTTCCATGCAGGACACTCAAAGGTTGCAACTTACCTGAAGGCTTTTGGTGTTCTATCTTGATCTTTCGACACACTAAGCAAGCATACACAAACTCAGCCACATCCTTTTTCATCCTAGGCCACCAAAACATCCTCTTAAGGTCTTGATACATTTTGGTGGCACACTCGGGTGCACACTCAACCCACTCCTATGTCCCTCTTCAAGGATCAACTTCCTAAACTTAGGAACATCCGATATGCACACTCTATCCTTAAACCTCAAGACCCCATCACTTGCATCCTTAAAGCTAGGTCTCTACCCTAAGCAAGCAACTCTCGCTGGTCTAAGAGAAACTTATCTAACTTCGACCTTCTACTATCGATCCATCAAGCCGTTGGTAACCTTCAAGGTTCCAAGCCTAATACTCTTATGGGTGACTTCACAAGCTAGACTAAAATCTCTAAACTCCTCAATCAGATCCATCTCCTAACCATCAAAGCGGAGACATGCAAGGTTTTCCTACTTAAGGCATCCGCCACCACATTGGCCTTTCTGGGTGATAGGTCGACTCGAAGTCATAATCCTTTAAGAACTCCATCCACCTAGGCTGCCTCATATTCATCTCCTTTTGATCAAAGAGATACCTTAAACTACTATGATCACTAAAAACCTCAAACCTCGCTCCATACAGGTAATGCCTCCAGATCTTTAGGGCAAATACCACAGCTCCTAGTTCTAGGTCATGGGTAGGGTAGTTCTTCTCATGGGTTTTCAACTGCCTAGAAGCATAAACAACTACCTTACCATTCTGCATCAACACACCGCCTAACCCTTGCTTAGAAGCATCACGATAAACTTCTGAAGGGTTCACTAGGATGCAGCAAAACTAACACTGGTGCTGATGTCAACCTATCCTTAAGGGTCCCTATACATGACACGAATTCTCGATTTGGTCCCTATACATAAAAAATTATTAAAATGATCCTTATATGTACAAAAAGTCTCCATTTGGTCTCTGCCGTACAAATTTTTAGGGACTGATTTGATAATTTTTTGCTAGTGTAGGGATCAAACGGGTAACGTATAGGGACCAAATGGAGACTTTCTGTATGTATATGGACCATTTTAATAATTTTTTATGTATAGGGACCAAATCGAGAATTCGTATAATGTATAGGGACTAAAATATTACTTTAACCTTTAGCCTTTTATGTTTATGTTGTTTAAGAGAGATAAAAAAGTTGCTTTTCCTTCGACATTTATGTTATAAAAGGACTTTTAAAAATAATTTTAAAAAATTGGGATCAATAAGTCTTATAGTGTATAATTAAGGCTTTTTAAATAACAGGCAAAATAAGTAACTGTGGTATGTGTTTCCTCTGGTGCTAAATAGCATTTCTCTTTTAGAATTGAATTTATCTCCTGTGCGCTGCAGTAAGCAGGTGGTGGATATGGCTTATCATTTCGGTGGGAGCAGCCCTTGCAATACCCGTGATCTTCTATTTGTGTCGTGCGGCTCGTGCCTTGTGGAGAAAATACAAAGCTAAAGGTAGCTATAGTATAATAATTTTAACTATGATTTAATGAGTTCAAGGCATTTTTATCTATAACTAATATTTTCATGTCACACCTTTAGTGAATAGGAAAATGATGAAGAAGAAGTTATTACATGAGATTGGAGGTAATGCAATGCTTTCCATGTACGGAAAAGCCAGAAAAAATAAGAAAAAGGAAAAGACAAGCAATGAGGTCGAAATATTCAGTTTTGAAACCATTGTTGCTTGCAACAGAAATTTCTCGATTGCTAATAAGCTAGGAGAAAGGTGGTTTTGGTCCTGTTTACAAGGTAATATCTGCATACTTAGCTTAAAAAGAAGCTTTATGGATATGAATTGATATAACTTATTAGTAATAACACTTTCGGGAACTTTAAAGTGATGAGCAAGATGTAGCAATAAAGAGACTTTCTAAAAGTTCGGGACAAGGGCTCATAGAGTTTAAAAATGAAGCTAAACTCATGGCCAAACTCCAAAGATACTAATCTTGTAAAGCTTTTAGGGTTCTGCATCCAGAGAGATGAAAGAATTTTAGTCTATGAGTACATGTCAAACAAGAGTTTGGACTTCTACCTATTTGGTAGGCTGTCTTTTATCTTAAAAAAAATTACAAATCTTGAAAATGTTAGCATATTGTAGCATGTTAATAATTAAGCTTCTTTACTTTGAAACAGATTCAACTAGAGTGGATTTCCTAGACTGGAAAAAACGCTTGAACATCATTGGAGGCATTGCTCAAGGACTTCTTTATCTTCACAAGTATTCAAGACTAAAGGTGATACAGGGACTTGAAAGCAAGCAATATATTACTTGATGAAGATATGAATCCTAAAATATCCGACTTGAATGGCTCGAATATTTGGTGTAAAAGGATTAGAAGAAAACACAAATAGAGTCGCCTGTACATAGTAAGTTTATAAATGATCATGCATTTTCAAAATTTTTAATGCCTTCTATGTATCATTAAGCTAACACTCTTTCATGTTGCAATCATCATTACGGTGGGTACATGTCTCCGGAGTATGCAATGAACGGCGTTGTATCAATCAAAACTGATGTATTTAGCTTTGGTGTACTACTACTAGAGATTCTTAGTGGCAAGAAGAATAATAGTCTCTACCATTCAGATCGCCCACTCAACCTCATAGGATATGTAAGTTTCCTAAATGACTAGTTCATAAAATCTATGCTTTATCAGTAGTTCATAATTTTTATGTAGATGTTGGGATTCTTGTAGGCATGGCAGCTCTGGAACGAAGGTAGAGCTCTCGACCTAAAAGACCCAGCAATAAATGAGTCAAGTACCGAGAATGAAGTTTTGAGATGTATTCATATAGGCCTCATGTGTGTACAAGATCAAGCAACAGATAGACCTACCATGTTAGATGTTGTTTCTTTTCTATCTAATGATACAATCCAACTTCCCCAACCAAAGCAGCCAGCATTCTTCATCAATGTGGTTGTGGAAGAGGAAGCTTCCAAACAAAGAAGGCAAGAATATCACACCTTAAATGATGTATCAATTTCTAGAATGTATGGAAGATAGTGCGATAGATGAATGTACCATTGTATTGCACAATTAAATCGTTGCATAAACGTACATGCAGACTTCCACTTTAAATTCTTAAATTTTGAAGTATTGAAATTCTACTTGTTAAGATTTATGAGAAATTTATCTTCCCATTGACACTTTGTTGCAAGGATCAAATTTCACATGGGTGGATTCTCTCATCCCGCATCAATCTTTGTGCAAGCTGGGTTTTTTTATTATTTTAATATTCATCACTAGTACAATAAATGTTTTTTACGTCAGTTAAAATTGATTTTATACGTCAGAATATTGTTCGGCGTAAATCTGGTGGCGTTAATAGTTAATATTTTAACGTCAGTTGTTTAAACAAAATGTCTCATGACCCTGCACCACATAGCGGATGTGTGCCTCTATAATGCAAGGAAATGAATGCTATTTTATCCTTGTTGTACTTTAAGAACAAGAATGGTCACATGAAGTCTGAAACTGGTTAAAAGAGTGAGGGAACAGATCATAAGGTTTCTCTTTATGATTGTGGTACCGTGTGCTTCAAGAATTTCTCCTATTTAGCCTTTTTGCCACACAACTAAGGATAATACTGACCAGGAGATGTGGAATAAGAGGAATACTGAGTCCCGACTTTGAAGCATCTCCTTGTGGAACCCCAATTTACTTCATTCAGGAGAAGAAATATTATAGATGAAAAATGCAATGGTAAATGCAAAACTATAGTGCAACACTAATTATCTCTATGAAAAATCTCCCAGTCAAATTCTCTGTGCACCGAACCTTAATTCTCGATGCAGTGACCACCATTATAGGTCATTATCCTACAGTTGAAAGTTGCACTAGTGTAAAATATGCATTTAACGTCGGAGATTCTACATCGGTTTCCAAAACCAATGTGTAAAAGCAGGCGGTGACATTTTTGAAATTAAAAGTAAGGATTCCACATCGGTTTAAAAATTAACCGATGTGTAAATATTTTTCACATCGGTTATATTTTAACAGATGTTCAAAATTAAAACAAAAAAACTTTAAATTGTAAATTTTTATCTTTTGACATTGGCTCTTTTTGAACCGATGTGTAATATATAGATTAACCACATCGGTTTTACGATAGCCGATGTATAAAATTAAAAAATAATTAGAATTTAAATTTTATCTTTCCACATTGGTTCTTGTTGCACCGATGTGTAATATAAATTAACCACATCGGTTTTGAGATAAGATGTAATAAATTAAAAAAATGAAATTTTAAATTAAATCGTAAGTTTCTACATCGGTTGTGATAGAACCAGATGTGAAATATTACTAACCACATCGGTTTTTCAATAACCGTGTGTAATATTTCACAAAACCCACTTTTTGTTTCTATTTTCATTCCCTCCATCCATCACGCCCTTTCCTTTGTTTTGGCTCTGCTCTTCAATATCTGAGCAGGAACTGCTCAAGTTCTCTTGGTTCATGTCTTTGCGAAGGCTAAAAATAGATGAACTCTAGACAGTTTTTGAGAAAAGAGAGCTTTCTCGGTGAGAGGCCACGAGCACACTAAGGAGAGAGGAACTACGGCAGAAATCACGTTTGGTTGCTTCACCGCCAACAACCTTCATGCTTGCTATTAAGAACAGAGCATTCCTTTGTTTTTCATCCCCTCCCTCGTTTTGTGTTGTATTTCCACTCGCGATTTCCATTTGCTCCGGTATTCTTCTTCTTCTTCCACTCGCGTTTTCCTCTTCCTTTTGCGTCGGGTATTCGTCTTCTTCTTCTCTTTTGACTTAGCTTCCTCTTCTATTTCGTTTCTTCCTCTGGCAGATCTGAGGCGAGATTTTGTTTCTTCCTCTGTGATTTTGTTCTTCAATACTGAGTTACGCCTCGACAAGGTTTGAGCGAAAACCTAACATCCGTGACTTTTTAGATTCTTGAGATTTTTAGATTTTTGATTTTGTGTCTGTGAAAACTGCATGGTGAGGCTCTGTCATGAGTGTGTTAGTGAGGCTAATGGTGAACTGCATCCATGTACAACTGCATATCTAGGCTCTGTCATGAGTGTGTTAGTGCCTTCTTGTGACCCCTTTGATGAAGTTTGTGTCTTGAGTCCTTGTTGTGTATATATATATATATATATACATAAATATAATATACTTGTGTTGTTCCGTGTGTGAAGTGTTATAAAGTGTGAATGCAGTGTCTAATCCACCATAGTGGAAATGGCTCCAAGACTGGATTTTTCCAATTGGTGGACTAAGGATACACAGAAAGGAACACCAGTGGTGGTGAAAATGGAGAACCCCAATTTCTCTGTTGTGGAGATTAATGGTGCAGATGCTGCATTCAGGCCAGTAGCGAAAGGCCGTGGCAAGAATGCTAAACAAGTCACATGGGTTTTGCTTCTTAAGGCTCATCGTGCTGTTGGCTGTGCCACTTGGCTTGCCACTGTTCTGTGGACATTGCTGGGAGTCATCAAGAAGAGGTTGATTCATAGAAATGGGGTTGCTTTGGAGAGTGAGAGAGACAAGTTGGAAAAAGGGAAGTTGCTGTTTAGAGTCATTAGAGTGTTCCTAGTGACTTCATTGGCTGTTTTGGCCTTTGAGGTGATTGCTTACCTTCAAGGTTGGCACTTTGGGAATCCCAGTTTGCACATTCCTGGTACTTCTGATTATTTTTAGAACACGAGCTTCGTTTTTATTTTAATGATTCAACATATAGTTTTTTTTTTTTTTGATTCATTGAAAAAAAAAATAATGATGGACTCAAATAAAAATAGTAAATGAAGGGGTGACACTCTTACAAGGGTAATTTGGTTTGGTGGAAAGAAAAGAAGTTAATTCAAAATAAATTTATCTCTAACTTGAAAACGTAAGAATGTATTTATTTTTAAAATTATTTAATAGATTAAGATTAGGATGTACTTTATTGAATTGAGAATAAATATCGTTTCATTTTTTTCATCTAAAGATTGCTCATGTAGTCTTACTCCAACCGGAAAACAGAGGTTCAAAGGCAACTGGTTGTTGAAGTTAAGATGAATGTTTGTATGTATAACTTTAAAAGGTGTTATGCATATCTGCTCTTTATTTTGGAGATATTGATCCCATCCTTTGAGACAACACTTTGGATTTCTGGGAGCTAATCTCCGAGTATTCTGAGTCCAATGTATATATAGGGAAGTTAATTTGAGAATAACCTCCGATGAACACAGGAAAAGTTTAGAGAGTAGAGAGTGTTTAGAGAGAGAAGTTTGTTTGTAATGATTCTGTATATTCCATTATGGCCATGGGCACGAGCTTATAGCATTTGATGGTTACAAAAATGCATCAAAGGAAATTTTAACAAACTTTCATCCCTGTTGCGGATCAACAAGCATATCAAGGTAAAGGTAAAATAACCAATTTTCCCTAAAAATATAAAGTCATAACAAATAGAAAAAAGTAAAACTAAACCAATAAACCAAGTGTTACTGACATTATGAATTATTGTAACATCCATCCCTTTACACTTGCGTGCCCTATACTTGGATTGATAATTTGATGGTTTGATTGTGTAAGCTTATTTCTTCATTTTCTGTAGTGGCTGTATAATGTTTTCGGGTGGTAGTTAGTGATTAACGAACTAGTTACCTCTCTGTTCATGTTTACTCGTGTAGCGAGGCCCATAAGCATTAAATAATATGTTATTATGGTAGTGATCTGCATTACTGAAACAGGGGAAATGAATGATAGAAATGTAAAAAAAGAGTTTTAAAAAAATTATACTTTACACATCAGTTAATAAAAAACCGATGTGAAAACTGAAATTTCCACATCGATTTTTATGAAAACCGATGTGAAATTGAAATTTTCACATCGGTTTTTTAAAACCGATGTATAAAGTCTAATTTTCACATCGGTTTAAGCCTAAACCGGCGTGGAAAGTGATATTTCCAATAGGTTACCCATGTGACAAATGAACTTCGCACATCGGTTATTTTGAAAACCACTTTAAAATTGTACTTTAAACATCGGTTTTAAAACCAATGTGAAAAGTAACAATAAACAACATCGGTCTTTTTCAACATCAGTTTGAAAACCGATGTGAAAAGCCAAAAATAACCGATGTGGAATCATTTTTCTGCACTAGTGTTGATGGAGACACAATTTGAATGATGCATCTCCGGTATAAGGATTATGTAATCAGACGAATTATCATGAATCATCAAAGCAACACGCAGAACTTGCATTGACCTTTTATTTAATAATTTCATCCCTTCCACAAGTTGGGGTTTGTTGTATGTAGTAGCTCTAAAATTACTATGGTTATCCAAGTAGTAGTAGATACCATAAAAAAAACTACAATTAATTTAATGAGTTATTTGAAATTTCACAATCTAAATTAGTTTATACTTACACATGCATGACCTAATCTTTGAGACAAACATATGATTATTGGCGGGATCAACACGGTAACATCCATCAACAACTCTGCTCGACATGTAAGTGTTGCCACCACAAATGAAAAAGGAACAAAGACACTAGACAAGTGTCATCAAGGCAAACTATAATTCAAAGGGATTTGATGGGGCACAACTATTGCATAATTTTAGAGTTGTGTTGTGCAATGTGCTAGTGTACACAATCTAACAACACTACAAAAAAAAGATGTATTTAGAGACAACCAAAATCGGTCACTAAATAAGGAAATTCGGTCTCTAAACCATTTAGTGACCGATTTTAGCGGCCACCAAGGGTGGTAGCGAAATGTCACAGTCACAAAATCGCTTGGTGGTCGATAAATCGGTCGTTAAATAGGTGACCGAATTTCAACATTTAGCGGCCAATTTCCATATTTAGCGACCAATTAAGTGTGGTCGCTAAATTCGATCTCTAAAATACCTTTTTTATAGTACAAGTAATAAAAGTAAGTAAGATCGTTCCACGAGGATTAAAATAAATTATGAATACAACTTTCAAGCTCAATATTCAATTTACCAAAAATCTTAAAGGAACAATTAATGAAGTAACTAAAATAATCAGTGATTGATGGCTGGACATAAAATAGATATATAAGCAAGAGTTAAGTGCGCAAATACTAACAAGGCAATAATTGCTTCACAATGCTACAACATTTGGTCCAGGAATTAATGTTTGCTTTCCAGCATTAACACGGTAAGCTTCATTAAACTTACCTTATTCCTAAGCTCATATTAATTACACTCACGTCTTGTTAAGCACGTCCAACTAACCTAAGGTCTTGGAAGAATATTCCTATTACAACCAACTTCAATTAAATTTCCAATTAACCAAATTAAACCTTATCTTTTAAGAATGTCCACTTGCTAAAATTTTCCAAGCTCAATAAGTTTGTATTCTATCAAGCACAACTAGAAATGAAATTAAAGCTCAAATTAAAAGAAAATGATGACATACATTCACATAAATCAACCCATAGAATTAGTTACAAGTTCATAGTACTCTAGCTCAAGGTATTTAGCTCATAACGAGCTTACAAACCACAAAATAGAGCCATTAAAAGTTAAAATTAATCAAGGAGCTACAATGGAGAAAAATAGAAAAGGAAATAGAAGAGAGTGAGGTGATGGCTGTAATGTATAAGGAATGACCTAAAATTAGATGACTTGTCCCCCTTGTACCTAGAGAATGTTCCCTCCTTAGGGTTACCCAAGCCTTATAGAAAAACCCCCTCTCTCCTAACATTTTTGGGTTTAAAATAATAGTACAATAAACAACCCTTAACCGATTTCTGTAAGTCTTGATAAACCTTTGGTTCATCTAGTTTTATGACTAGAAATGCCTCAATTTTGATACCAATTGTGCAAGTTCATTCTCATTTTAGCCCAAAATTGGCTTTAATTGTTCCTGGCGACATTTTGAGTCTTAGGAGTAATTTTTATATATTTTCACTATTTTCTAGATCAAATAAAGCACTAAGTGCTACTTTTATTTTCAGGTTAAAGGTGAAGCTCAAGGAAACTTGGAAAATTGAAGAAAACAAGCAAAAGGAAATTTTCAGGGTGTCGCCCTGCGAAACAGTGCTCCCGTGAGCCAGAGCTGATGCTGAGCAAGAAATTGGAGTCTTTCAGTCTCGCCCTGCGAGACGTTGCTGGCCCCACGAGCCAGACACAAGATTCTGAAGACTTTTCAGCCTCGCCCCACGAGGATTCAAATTCAGAATGGATCCAAACTTAAGTACTCGCCCCGCGAGCGAGCGCAAAACCAGACTCCTATATATAGCTTGTTGTTATGCGATTTTATAAAGGGAATCCTTGTTTTTTGTGAGTTGCGTCTCGTTTAGGTTTACATACTCTTTTATAGTTTTATTTCATGTTTTCTTTTGGATTGAGAATTTTGAAGCACATTTTGAGGAACTAATCCTCTTTTCTGAGGAAGTAATGAAGCCGCTTATGACTGCATAGTGAAGGCGTGATGTTTTCTACTCCCTAATTCTCAAATCTTGTTTCTTAATTCTGTTTTGTATGTGTTGATCATATGTGTTCGTGGTTAACTAGTCAAGCGTGATGAGTCCGACCAGAGATTCAAGCTTTAGGACTTGAATTAAGAACACAAGTTGAATATTGATAGAGATATAATAGGAGATTTGTGTAATCTGTAACAGCCTGATTTTTAATTACTTTGTTTAACCGATTAAAACATAATTAATTATATTTTAATCTGAGAGTTAGAAAGTGATTTTAAATAAAATAACATCATATTCATAGTCTCTCTTATGAAAGAAGGTTACGGTGAAATTTTGGGTTTAAAACTCAGACGGAAACCAGTTTGCGTTTTTACTGACAGTATAATTTCATACCGCCAGAAAACTCTAATTTGACCCGAAATTGAAATTTGTAGATTTTTTTTATATTTTGTCCGTGCGGAATTCTACTTTCCAAAATTCTGATCAGAAATAAAATATTATGTGTATACGGACGAATTTTGGTGAAAGTTCGAACTGAAAACAATCGGTGTTTTCACTGACAGTAAGATTTTAATGATCAGAAAACCTAATTTTGACTTCTGAGCGGAATGATTTATATTTAAATCATATTTCCAACGAGTTTGGTTAGTTTGAAAATTTTCAACCAAAAGCGAAATATTACGCTTTTATTTGAGCGTAAAACCTAGTCGGGAAACCAACGGAATCAAACAACGAAGCTGCGGTGATAAAGCGGGACACCGGAGGAGCTGATCTATGCGATGACTCATCAAGAATTTATGATGCAATTAATGTTAGAAATTATGAGTTTTTAAGCGAAATGACCAAAATGCCATTTTAGCTTAACCTAACCGATGTTTAGTTAAATTCTAACCATGGTTAAGAAATCATGGTTAATTCTTGTGGACCAAAATCAGTCACACCTTCATTTAATGTGAGCCACATGTTTATTAACCATATTTAGCAAGATAACCCTAGTTAAGTTAATTATTAACCATAGTTAATCATATATTAATTAAATAATCACAAAACCCATTAATCTAAAAGCTAAAAACCAAACAAGGCCTAGATTTTCCCTATAAAAATCCCCTCAAAACCGTGGCCTCCCTTCCCCATTTCACTCTTCATCTTTTTCATTCTTCTTCTTCTTCTTCTTCTTCTTCTTCATTTTCTTCACAAACTCCATTATCATCTTCAAAAGCTTCATAAGTGTTTCCATTGAAGAAACTTGCCAAGATCATCAATCTCCTTCTTCTACTTTCCTAACTTGAGGTGAAACTATTAAGCTGTGGTGTGATAGCGAGGAACGTCGAGTTCGGGATCTTGGTGCTAACTCAGGTGGGGGAAAGGATCACTCTGTCGTCGGAACCGATAAGTAGTATATTATATGATAGTTGTGTAGGGCAACCTAAACCCTACTAGTAGTCGAGTAATCGACAAGACCAAAATCGCATTGGAAACCTTTTTCTGTGAAACCAATGGTGATTCGGGGATTGTAGGTTTATCGACATTAGGTTGATTTTAAGTATTTGATGGTGTCCAACTTTATGTTTATTTAATTGATTATGATCTGCTGGTTGAGGTATTCCCTTTGCATGTGACGTATTATTTTTATGTTTGAATATTCGTTGATTAATGTGTTATGTATGATCATGCGGTTTAATATTGTGCTTAGTGAACTTTAAGCAAAGAGATATGTTGTTCAAGAGATATTTGTTTGGGTGAGAGAATGATTTGAATGTATCTTAGAGGTTCCTAGTTTAATTAAATTATTTAATGGATTAGGTGTGACCTAGAATGTGAGTTGAGTCTATGATGGGAGCTTGAGGTACTAGTTTGTTATTGATGCAAGATAGTGAGATTCATATAGAGGCTTTGATGCATATACTTTTTCAGTCTATGACGCGTTGATCTGATTTATCCTATCAAAAGATAGAAGTGCACTATATCGAGTGATAACCTATCAAAAGATAGAAGAGCACTATACCGAATCCTATCTTATCAGAAGATAGAAGTGCACTATATCGGATCCTATATTATCGAAAGATAGAAGTGCACTATCACGAGTCTTATCCTATCAAAAGATATAAGTGTACTATCTTGAGTTCTTTGCATCGGACCCTTGACGAATGTGAAAGGAATAGAGATAGTTATGTTAGCATAAGGATTTAAATGGCATGAGTTGAGGGTAGAGGACAACATCATAATTTGAGGATGATTGCTAATTCTGGGTGTTACTTATCCGTGACATTTATTGTATGATATACTATGGCTCTTTTCCGTTTTATGATGATAGAATTGTTTCTTATCCCTGTATTATTTATGTGTCGGTATTTTATTTTGTTATGGGATCGTAGAAGAAGACCCTGTGGTCGGCTGAATGAGGAGGAGTTGGATGAAACTCCTTATGAACCAGAGGTAGGAGGTCGAGTTGTGATCCATGATGATTAGAGTATAGATAGTATGGCCAGTGTGTCTAAGAAATATTTTTATATGTTTCCGCTAAGTATGACTTTTAGTTAAGTTTATTCCTGTGAGGGATCCTATTGAGAGGATACCCTCAACAGTTGTTTTGTAATATGTATAAGACATATGGCTATATTCACAATATAATTATGGTATGCAGTTTGAAGTAATTGAAGTTTGTATGCTCTTTAACTTAGAGTTTTTACTTTTTACGTCTTTTCACGTTAAGCGAGTGATTAAGGAATTAATTAAGAAAGCTTTAAACTAATAAAACAACGGGGCACAACGGGGTGTCTCATAATCGTTATAGGGAACCGAGAACTTAATGAATATTCCATGTTTGTCATCATAGAAATATAGTTGATTGGCATGTTTAGGTATTTTCTCTTGTGCTCGGTAGAGAGATTAGGATAATTTCGGGTTCCTGATTGGCATGTAATTGAACCTAGGGATAGAAAATAATCACTTTTGATCTGTGTTTAATTGGGTTGGTGGATTTGTGGCCTTAGATCTTCCCCATTCTTAAGTCACAACTTTTACTATTTGCTATTTCTTTGATTAAACTCTTGCTTGATACTCGATATTGGTTACTCTTTGGATTTCACAATAAACTCTCTCTCTCTTGACTTGGTCAATCCTAACTGTTTCCCTTAAATATTGATAACAATTGGCCACCCAATCCCTATGTTCGATCTCGATAATTTGCTTGCCGGGTTTTTATTATTTGCCTTGATCCGGTACATTTGTCGGAGCCCATCAAGTTTTTGGCGCCATTCTAGGGATTGGCATAGCCAATTTTTCTTTATTTAAAGAAAATAGTTAATTTGAACAAGCCAATTTTTCGTTTTAAATTTATTTTTGAATAATATTTTTTATCTCTTTGAATTTCTTTGATTTCACTTGGTCTTGGGAGTTTTTGTTGTCTACGAGGTTTCGTTCCACCGGAAGACTTGCTATACGACCCTGAGATTCGTAGGATCGAGAAAAGGTTGAGGAAGTAGCTTAGAGAATAGAGGAGACTCGAGGCATTGAATCTTGAAGAGATGGTTGAATAACCACCACCTGCTTACAAGCCCTTTTATGAGTACACTCTTCTTAACTTGAAGGATTGTGCTTCCACCATTGTGAGGCCGTCCATCACGGCCAATTCATTTGTGATCAAGACATCGGTTCTTAAACTAGTGCAACAAAATCAATTTGATGGGAGTGCACACCAAGATCCTCACAAGCATATTGCTCTCTTTTTGGAGGTATGCGATGTTACAAAGTGTGCGGGAGTTTCAGACGATGCCTTTCGCTTGCGACTATTCCCTTTTTCTCTTCAGGATAGAGCTCGTGATTGGTTAGATTTGAACTTCGATCGCGGAAGTATCACTACTTGGGAGGACCTGGCTCAAAAATTCCTTACAAGATTTTTTCCTCCTCAGAAAGCGGCACAATTGAAAATAGCCGTTACTTCTTTCAAGCAACATGAGGATGAGACTTATAATGAAGCTTGGGAGAGATACAATGTTCTCTTGAGGAGATGTCCATCTTCATTCTTTGACTTGGTAACAAAAGTTCAGCACTTATTCAATGGTTTGAGAGGTCGCTACCAGATGAATTGTGATGTCGCGAGTGGCGGTTCTTTTTCTTGCAAATCAACGGATGATGCATGGGCTTTATTGGAAAAGATGTCAAGGAATGAGTACAACCATAATATGCATCAACCTGCTAGTGCACCACATCCGAATTCAACTGGGCTTAGTGCAACATCTATTGAAGCCATTCTTGAGCGAGAATGCACTCCTGAAGAAGCAGAATGAGGCAATTACAAGCAAGATGAAGGTGAATGCAGTGCGAGAAGGTTTGCCTCTAGGGTGTGACTTTTGCAATGGGGATCATGACACTGAATGTTGTCCAAGTAACTATTCTCAGGAGCATGTGGACTCATGTCACAACTTTTATGACACAGTGCCACAACGTATTGATTATCCGAGGGATGAGACGGAATAACTACCATCATGGGCAAGGTTGGAATATCGGGGAGATCATCCGGGTTTTTGTTGGAGCAACACTAGTAGTGGTTTGGTCGGACGACAACAACAACAACAACGAATCAAATCAAAGCGAGAACTATAGGATTCAACAACATGATACTCAAGAAGCCCTTCCAAGAATTAATCGAGAATGAGATCACGAGATGGAAACAAGCAACCTTGGGAGTTGGCTCTTGAGAAGACTAGAGCAGCCATTGAGAATTTAGCAAGACAAACAGACACATCCATAGACAAGTTGTCAACTCATACGAGGGCAGCGATCGGGAATCATGAGACTCGGGTAGCACAACTTGTAAAGCATATGAATGAGCGTCTCCCAGGCTCTTTTCCGGGTAATCTGAGAGATCAACCCAAAGAACTAATGCAATGTCGTAACAACTCAAGGAGGTAAGGTGTTGGAATCAGATGGGGGTACAACTAGTTCTCCGAAGTTGTAATTCCGGAAGTACCACGGTGGAGACAAAGCAATCTAAGGAAGAAGAAGTGCCCAGCGAGAAGGTACCGAGAGAATAAGGGAGGTTGAAGTTAGTGGATGAAGAATTCGAAAGAAGAAGTGGATTGAAGCCAAGGATCTCCCTCCTTGCATGGCGGTACCATATCGAGCAATTGAAGAAGCATTTGCATGACAAACAGTTTTCTAAGTTCCACGATGTTTTTGCAAGCTTCTAATCAACATTCCATTTGCGGAAGCCTTGGAACAAATGTCATCTTATACCAGGTTTATGAAGGAGCTTCTCTCCAAGAAGCGGAAGATAGTGGATGAGGAGACGATTGCTTTAACCGAGGTGTGTAGTGCAATCCTTCAACGTAAGCTACCTCCAAGTTCACTACAAAAAAAATGGTATTTAGCGGCCAGAAGAATTGGTCGCTATTCCAAAAATTCGATTGCTAAATGGATTAGCGATCGAATTAGCAACCGAAAAGTGACGGTTGTTAAAACCATGGTCGCTAAATGATTTAGCGACCGAATTTGAAATCGATCGCTAATAGCGACCGGATTATTCGGTCGCTGATTCATAAAAATCGGTTGCTAAATTGGTCCCCAACACCTATTATGGGATCAATTTTAGCGACCGAAAATTCGATCGCTAATTTGGTCACTAATGCAAAAAAAAATCGGTCACTAAATTAGTTCCCCAAACCTGTTCTAGGGACCAATTTAGTGACTGATTTCTTAAAAAAACATATAACAAACAAAATGTTAGTGCAACCACTGTTTTTTTTTTTTTTGTAAAGCAAAATTGTATTAATTAGAGCACTAGGGGTACTCTAACCCAAATACAAGGAATCACCACCAACCAAGTGAACAACATTCTGTTACATAAAAAGCGTTCTACACTATAACATTCTAGCCTTACGAAACATAAGAGAGAGAAAAAAAACCCAGCACTCTAATACATAGAAATAAATGACCTGCACAAATACAGTATTGTCACACTCCACATTCCACGACTATACTGATGATTGTAACTTTCTTTCATCCCTACTGATTTACCTCCTCGCAAAATTTACATGGTACCACCAAAACCAATAATCTGCTTGTCCCACCCAAAAACAATCTGGGAGTAGCAGCCAAGAAAACCAATCACCAAAAATAATTCCTTCCCCTGGAAGTTCACAGTTCAAAAGACCAAATACCAAATGATGGGTCATACAACATATATTATTTCATCCGGAAAAAAATTAAAACTTACTGTTAACTTGTACATTATAAGATCCTCTCGATCATAACTTACGATGTAACAAAGTTCAAATCCGAAGCCAAAGGAAAAATGGCAAGCATTATAATAAAATTAAATTTGGAAATCATCTTCAAGATAAATAATCAAGTCAACCAGAAAAAGATAAATAACATAGTTAGAAAATTATACTCTTCAACACTTATAAAAAATAGCCTCTAATTGTCATTTTTATTGCATCAATGAATATGGCAGCATATAGGATTAGCCTTCGGGTTTCACTTCCTAGTCATCAAAGGAGTAACAGGAGCATGGCCACTGCACACCGTCATCAACTTCCTAGGAGTACCTCAGATTATGAACTTGGTTTTGTCAATCGTAAGCCATAAATTCCCTCAAACAGGGTTAAAAAATAATAAATCAATGTTTACAAAAATTAAAAATTTAAACCTCATAAATTTCTAAATTCAGATAACTCATAATTATTACACAAATGCAGCGCATCTCTGCAAACACTTGTAGCCTTCAACTACTATTCTAGAAATCTAAATTAAATCCAAAGTTATAGCCATACTTGTAAGTGTAAAATCAATCTTCATGACTAGGAATTCTAAAGGGTCTAGGCAACTTTAAACTACAACTACCAGTATTCTCTTATCATTACTAAGTCATGGCATGCCAGAGCAATCCTTCTGTGGTTGCCACCTTTAAAAAAAAAATGGGTCGCTATAATCGGTGGCTATGTGGCTCCTTTCTAATTTAAAATCGGTCGCTAAATAGCTTCAATATTATAGTTAAAATAAAATCGGTCGCAAATAAAGTCAAAAAAATTGACTTTTTAATTAAGTGGTTTAGCGACCGATTTAGCGACCATTGAACTTGCAACCATACAAATCGCTCGCTAAACACATGTTTTATAAAAAATATGAAAATCATGAAATTGGTCGCCATTTCGGTTGCTATTAGCGACAGACTTGTTCGGTCGCTAATTTTCGATCGCTATTTCAACTTTTTTTGTAGTGGTTTAAGGATCCAGGTACATTTAGCATACCATGCACCATTGGGGAGATGACTTTTGGGAAGGCACTATGTGATCTAGGGGCTAGCATTAATCTAATGCCCCTATCTATGATGAGGAAGCTTGGCATTCAAGAGGCCAAAGGGACTATGATGTCGCTCCAACTTGCGGATC